>DWHP01008711.1:0-10458 GCA_018247895.1 Parnassius honrathi | reverse complement strand
TCTTAAAGGGCCGGCAACGCACCTGCAATTCCCCTGGTGTTGCGGTTGATCATGGGCGGCGGTAGTCACTTAACATCTGGTGAGCCGCATGCCACTTCTTCCACTTCTTCTATATAAAAAAAAGCTGTCTTTCAAGAATTAGGGACTACGCCTTGGGAGTAGCAGTACTGGAAAAAACTCGTTAAAACCGGTGCCAACTCCGGAATAAATGTCTTCATTACAATTGGACGGATTCCATCAGGCCCACTTAACTTGCTGAGGTCCAGGGAGAGGAGTGTTTTGTGAACTGATCGTTGTATAAAACGCACATCTGGCGTGGAGCACTCACACCGCGGGATGGTCAGCGTTGTGTTCCCCCCGTCGTTGAGAGTCGAGTTGGACGCGAGAGAGCACCTAACAGATCGGCTTTCTACTTTGCGGCGTGGGTAAGTAAGTCGTCCTCTCTGTGCAGAGGTGGAAGAGATGACTGACAGATGTTCCTTTGTACAGCCCTGGCGAGAAACCAGAATGTGGGTTCTCGAAGGAAGACAAACTAGTTTCTCGCCAATTCTACCGATGTGCTCAGACTTTGTCTTGGCAATGACTCTTTTGAAGGACATGGAGGGAGAACTTAATTAACTTTATCTAATATCCTGAAATATTTATTAATTTTCATAAAATAATCGATTATAAATTTTAGATAATGAGTGACGTCTTAACAATTTTACAAGCGGTTAATCGATCATTCGATTAATCTAATTGATATTCAAACATCGCTACAGCGTAATGACACGTACAGTATACATCATGCACGGCCTCTTCCAAAAATACCATACAAAATCGTGTGTTTGTCACTATCAACTCCCCGCTCGGCTGCAGACTCTACCTCATGATGACATAAATAAAACATAATATACCAATATAACAAATATAAATGCTATTTACTGGACTCTTTATTTTTAAGGTTTACCTGGGTTTCAGTACTGAGATACATACAGGTAATTATTGTAAGTATGCTTTTTTCCAATAAACTGGTCAAAAATAGTAATGAGACTGAAAAGTACTTCGACAACACTAAAATTTATTTTAATAATCTAATACATAAACTAGGCGTCCTCTAGCGTCCCTTTTTATTCCAACATTACGTAATATGATTTTTCAATAAAAGCAGATCATCCCTCGTAAACACAGTCGCGAATGTTTCAATATGGGTAAGAATGAATGCCTGTTTTCAGGCCCCATTCCACTTCTTTTCGTTCAGAAATTTAATATAATCTTTGTTTTTTCACAAATATCAATAAGATTTTTACAGCAAGGCATATTCGATGCTAACTGGAACAGCTAATGCTACTTGTGATATACACTAAAAATATTTTATTATAGATACTACGTGTGTCCGTGACTTTGTTCGCATAGAATCTTTGTTAGTAATGTATTGGATTTTATGTAAATAATATGTATTTGTTTTTATGTAAGTAATATGGATTCCTTTTTTATGTAAATCATATGGATTTGTAACTGTAACTCCAGTTCCGTATTTAATAAATGCCACAACAGACATAATATATTATTGCATTTTGAGAGTGGCAACATATTCACGTTAAATAAATTGGACAGTGAAACTCCACTCACTAAAGTCGACGCTTCTAACGGTCGACCGGGTGACGTCGCCCTGTGTTCACTATCAAACACGGGAACGCGGTCTCCTTCTACCTTGTTGCTAGGTACAGCCCGCATCGTATAATTCGGCCGTTCAGAGAATGCGTTCCTGACACGTCGCGATTGAACTGACGACGTAAATTTGTAATGGCGTTGCAGTTACTATAAAAATATTTTTGCTGGTTGTTTACCGTTTTAAATCATAATTTTCACTGCTGGCCGTATGAGGATGCTCAAAGTCGCTTAGCGACCTACGGAGACGGATATGCTCGGGGTTTTCTGAACGACAAACATAGGAATAAAGATATTCACAGTAGAACCGGAGAGACCGACATAGCCCAAATAGCCAGTAAGCTGAAGTGGCAATGGGCCGACCATATAGTTCGAAGAATCAACAACCGATGTGGAAAAAAGGTTCTCAAGTGGCAGTCTCTTACCGGTGGGTGGAGCGCAGGGCAACCTCCTCCCCCCCCCCCATATATGGAGGATGACCTGGTAAGACATGCAGGAGGTCTATGGATGCAGATGGATCAGAACCGTGCTTTGCGGCACCCCTTTGGAGAGGCCTATGTTCAGCAGGCGACTTGTGAAGGTCTGTAGGCAATGAACGAAAAAACACTAAAAATCACTTTTACCAACGCTGAAGTTATGCGGACTATGATGATTTGTTTATCGATAAAAATATCGATATAGTCCTAGCTTTACGTTATTTACGCTTGTAGACAGCGACACCAGTGTCATTGACATGTGTACAATTTGATGCTATGTGTAAATGCAATGAACACAAACACAAATGCTGTAGTGTCCGTGTATAGCGATTCAATTTTGCATTTGTAGTGAAGTATACCGTAGTTTGTTTTTCTTTCGCCCGCCTGATATTGACAGACTTTTGTTAAGGAATTAACACGCCTGGCCTGTCCAGTTGGTTGTGTACTCAAAGTGGTAGCGGGAAAATCAGGGAATTAAGTTTATTGCTGCTGGGATTTCTAAATTCAACATTGGCAACACTGTTTTAAACTTCAAATATGGCGTTAACCTAAAGGTCTAGATACCAGGCCATAAACACCAAAAAAAAAATCAAACGTGGCGGTGGCGGTAAATATTTTGACAAATAAAAAACAACCTATTAGAAATTAAGAAGTGCTTGCACAAATAACAAATTAAATAACCATCAAGTTTTTAATTCAAAATGATGTATAATACTTCTAGGTATAATATGTATTTATTACTGGTATATAATATGTATTTATTATATAGTCTGTTTTTTGAAAGTATAATACTAACTTGTTCACGCCGCTTTTTTAGTTACTGGAAGCGGTTATGGCGTTGGACAACTTCACAAAGTCTTTCAAAGGAAGAAATAGAACTCATATTCACACAAGACATTATTGAAGCGCTAAGACAAGGTCTTGCCAGCTACAAACCAAGAGAATCCGATGAGTTTACTCGGCTGCAGTCCAAGCATGCAGATCAAGGAAAGCTACTCAGTGTTGTTCAGACTTTACAGAACTACATGGTTGGTTGCATGGAATATTATTTTAGTACTGTAAGACACTGGTTGTACAATCTCCATACCGGTACTTATATTGAATGGAATAGTGTTGGATAAAGGACTACATATTATCTTATCTGTGGTTTTTGTGATCAGTATTAGTTACATTTGCTATTCGTTGTGGCAATTTTTTTAATACAAAAAGATTATGTTGTAATTTATCTTATAAAACATAAAAAATGTTTCTACCTATGCCTGTTATATACACACACAGACACAAATATTGTGTTACACAAATAATGTGTGAAACAGCAGATAAAAATAATGTGTTTGTGTAAGAGAATTTCTTTTTAATAACATTACATTATTAATTTATAAAACATTCAGCAGAATGTAGTAAGCAGTTGGTAAAATAAATACAAATAACACCAAAATAAGTTAAGTATGTAAACCAACAGCAGAGAGGTCTGCAACATATTTCCACTACTTGTACTGAAGAATTACCACAAAGGATGGAATCTCAATAAAAGCTTCGCTCCGTACTTCATACTGCTGAAATATACACTGCTGGCCAAAAGTTTAAGACCACCTTTATTAGAGTAGAAAAATAAAAAAATTACAATAAAATATTAAATGTGTAATTAAACTGTTAAATCATCCAATTAAACACATTTGGGCAATGAAATTTTGAAAAAAAAATTGAAAAGCGTAAAGAAATATTAACAGTCCATGCTAAAAAAGGCTATAGTTAGCTAAACTGATTTTCCATCAAAAAATCTTTTGCATTCTGTGACTTTTTTCACAAGTCTCGGCATACGGGCAATCAATTTGTTGATAGTGTCTTGTGATATATTGCTCCAAATTTCGCACAAAGCATTCCACATTTCTTCTCGCAGGTATGGACCACAATTACGGACGTTCCTATCAAGCTCTTCCCACAAAAGTTTGATGGGACTGAGAACCGAGCTCTGAGGAGGCCAAACCATGTTTTTTAACACCCCTTGTGCCTCTTTCTCTTCTAAATATCCTCTGCATAATTTTGATCTATGCTTAGGATCATTGTCCTGTTGGAAAATGAATCCATCTCCAATTAATTGTAACCCCCAAGGAAAGGCATTTTGTTCTAAAAAATTTTTTCTACTCTTCCTTTTTTATGATTCCGTCAATTTTATTCATATCGCCAGTTCCTTGGCTAGAAAAGCAACTGGGATTGCTTTTCTAGCCAAAGAACCGGCGATTCGATGGCAAGGTGATGGTCTGGCCGACCATAATTGAGCTACCACTATGCTTGTTTGTTGGGATTATACAGTCTGGCATCATCTTTTCTTGGTCACTGTGTCGAATGTAAATTATTCGTTTTGAACCAAATAGCTCAAACCTGGTTTCATCGGTCCAAAAAACTTTTATAAAATCTTTTTCAGTCCAATCTTGTTGGGCAAGGGCCCATTGCATCCGTTTTTTCTTGTTTTGTGGCCTTAGCAGAGGTTTTCGAATGCCGACACGACCATACAATTTCGCATCTCTCAGTCGCCGTTTTACTGTAGTCAATGGTAAAGGTTTAACTTGGGTTTTGTTTACTTCAATGTGGATTTCTGGTGCTGTTAAGCGTCTATTTCCCTAGCTGGTTACATCAATGAAATGATCTTCACTTGATGTGGTAGCTCTTGTCCTTCCTGAGCGTGGACAATCTTGAAAAGTGCCTGCCATTGTGCTATGAACACAAGTCTTCGATAACTTCGTTTGTAAAGCAATCTCACGTACAAATTTGCCTTCATTATGTAAAACAACGCTGGCAGAACGCACTTCACTGCTAATTTCGCGTGCTTTACCCATTTTAAGACATCTCCACTATAGAAAACATAAGTTTAGACTAATTGAGATTGTTTGTGAACAAAACCATGTAAACTCAGGTAATAATAAGTCGGAAACACATGTTTTTAGAAGCTAAATTATCCTAATTATTGACCAATTAGAAAAAAAAGCAAAGCAATTAGTTATTAGTCCATCATAAAAATATTATTATGACTACCATCTTGCTCTAATGCAGCTTTTGTAGGTGTTTGAAAACAATACATGTTTATTATCCAATAACTTGAAAGAAAATAAAAGAATGACTTCTTTAGATATTCAATATTAACAATAGAATATGCAGGTGTACATTTCTTTTATTTACCTTATGGGATTTCCTTACAATTTATAGATAATTATGTTGTTTAAGGGTGGTCTTAAACTTCTGACCAGCAGTGTAGTTATAAGTTCTTCCCTCACTTCACTATATTTTCTTTTATTTTGTACCTTTATTCAAAAAACTGTTTTATTTAAGTTTTCTAGAATGGTTGTTTCAAGCTGCTGTCCGTAATTAATTATTATTACAGCCCCTTACAAATCAATGTTGAACATAGGACTCCCCCAAAGAATGCCACAATGCATAGTCCTGATTAACCTGCTTATATTGACTTCCTGCATGTGTGACCACATTGTCACTTAATATAATAAGGAGCTACCCCACTTACTGGAACGAGACTGCTAATTATGCTATGCTAATAAAACAAACACTTATTCACCATTAGTTGTTGATTCTTCAAGTTATATGGCTCACACATTGCTACTCTGACGATTTCTTGGGCTATGTCATTTACTCTAGTTCTACAGCAGATATCTTTGTAATGAATTCTGTCACAAAGACAAACTCCAATTAAAGCCCTCAACATAACTTGCTGGGCAAGATTAAGCTTCCTCATTGCAACAGTGAAGAACGATGTCTCAGATTTATACGTCATTACTGTCATAAATATATACAGTGAATTTCGGTTATAACTACGGCAGAGTGACCACTTTAATGTCGTCGCTATATCTGGAGGTCTCTATATCCGAAATAATAAAAAGTCATGTACATATTTACTTATCATTTATTTAACTATGTTATACTACTGGATGTTATTGAAAAAATGTGTTCTAGTGCACTGTTTAAGTTTAGTTTTTTGTGCATGCTGTAAGGTGTATTCCATTTTCATAATTCCTATAACATCTAAATTATTTTAGCCTTCACCAAATAAACAGTACTTTTTGAGCGTTGTTATAGCACGTTGTGCATCTCTAGTAGTTGGAATCTCATTTAGATTGCAATCTTCTTCCTCTTCTTCATCCTCCTTTTCTTGTGTTTGAAGCACAGACTCAATAATTTCATTATCAGTCAAGTTATCGGTAGTGATAACTTGATCGTCAATATTCGCATAAGTTTCCCAATCCGTAACTATTGCTTCCGCTGATGATAATCTCGCCAATGGCAAACTGTCTAATTCATCATCAGAATCGTCATCAGTTGTATTTAAATTCGAAAATTTACCAAACCCAGCATGTGAAAAATATTTTTTAATTTTATCTGGAGTAACTCGTGCCCATGCTGTTGTTATCATTTCAATGGCATCTAAAAGATTGATGGCAAATAGGGTAGTACTTTTTTCAATGTCGTTTACCATTTTTTCCACTAGAAGCTTTCGATAATGGCTTTTAAGAATCTTAATTATACCTTGATCAATAGGCTGAATAACTGATGTGGTGTTTGGTGGCAAAAATGCCAGTTTGATGTTAGTCAAGTGGTGTTTGGTGGCAAAAATGCCAGTTTGATGTTAGTCAAGTGGTGTTTGGTGGTAAAAATGCCAGTTTGATGTTAGTCAAATTTTGAATTTGTGGGTGAGCTGGACAATCGTCAATAAATAAAATGATCTTCTTTTTGTTTCCTCTTAGCTGAGAGTCCGTAAAAGTTTTTCAAAAATCTCCGATGTCATCCACGCTTTTTTGTTGGCTTCGTAATCAACTGGCAGTTTTTACATTCTTGAAACACCTTGGTTTTTTCGCCTTCCTTACAACCAGCAATTTTCGTTTTTTGCCTGCCATACTTGAAGCAACAAGCACGGTTATTCTATCTTTTGATAGTTTGCCGCCAGCACACTTTTCTCCTTTGAATTTTAGTGTTCTATCTGGAGTCAATTTAAAAAATAATCCCGTTTCATTAGCGTTCCATATTTGACTGTCGGTATACCCTTCAGTTAATTTTGGTAAAACTGTTCTCAACCAATTGTCACAGTCATTTTGCGACACGCTGGCGGCTTCTTCACAAACTTTACTGACCACTATATTACGACGTTGACTAAATCTGTAAATCCAGCTTTCTGAACATACAAAGTTTGTTTTCCCAAGCAGTCTGGCAAAATGATTAGCTTTCTCTTGCAAAAGAGGACCGCTTATGGGTACATTTTTGCTTCTCTGAGCTTTAAACTACACTAGGAGAGCATTTTCAATATCTTGATGAGTTGGATTACGATTTTTCTTTATTTTCAGGGATTTTGATTCAAAACACTCCATAATTTTAGCGCGGTTTTTCCACACCGATCAACATTGTTTACTCCATTTTGCAGTCTGTAATGATGTCCACTTTTTCTTTAACGGTAAATGTACATCTAGGAGCCATATTCAGAAGTTTAAGAAACACTGTTCACTCACTGGAATTGCTATGTAATTGATTCACAAGTTTAACTTCGTAAACATGCTATATACAAACAAAGCATTAGTTTGACCATCTGTGAATGTAAATAAAGGATAAAAAATCTTAATAGTTTTATGAATGAGTCTTTATGCCTTTGTCGACTCAGTGGCAATATCCCCAAGGGATTTCTTAGAATCGGTCAAAAATGGTTCATAAAAACAAGTCGCTATACCCGAAATTGACGCTATAACCCAAGTCGCTATTAACGAATGAATTTCTTACGAAAGTATGCTTTAAATTCAAGGGATATAAGTTTGACGTCGCTATAACCAAAAAGTCGTTAGAACCGAAGTCGTTATTAATGAAATCCACTGTATATATAGTGTTATAACAAAATGTAGCTGAAATGTTTTTATATGTACTTAGTTGCTAAGTCAAAAGTAATAAATAAATAATATTATGAGTATCTTATGTTTTAAAAATATATCTTCCGAAATTCAAACATTCATGAGCGGCCAGGAGCGCAAATTTTTCAGTGCGCCCTATGTAATTTTTATATCAGGCAAACTGACAAATAATAAAAATTCACCTGTTGCTAATTTACTCACCCAACTAAAATAATTATGGACTATTTCAGACACCGGAGCTCTGCTACGATGACACGTCGGGCGATAAGTGTGAAGACTTTCTGGATCCTACACGGAAGACACCTTGTACCTGCGCAAAGTGAGTACCCACGTTGTTGTCAACATTACTACATGTGCCACTCTCTATATTACAGACGAGTATTTTTGGGAAATGTGTGCTCTAAAATTTTAAGTTACCATGTTTTAAATTAATTCTTTATGCCTGTATGCTGATAATAATGTTGTGGTAAAATATTTTTTATTCTAGTTTGAACAGTTATATGTTATCTATTTTAAAATATAGTTGTTAAAGTTGCGCACATTTTTCAACTACATTTTATACAAACTATATTAGAGGAGCAATATGTAGCAGTAGTTGTATGAAAATTGTGTCATGCATTTATATATACGTATATTATACAGAAAAATATTACACTATGTACTTCAACGCATCGGAATGAAAGATCGTCGATCACAGTCTCAACCACTGATATGTGCTTTAGAGTATTAGGTACATATTGACTGTTATTGACGGATTTTTGTGTTTGCTAGCTCTAAACAATTTAACATACAGTATGTAGCTCAAATGTAGATAGATAGGTAGATGTTATGTGAATGTGTTATAGAAATTTTAATAGTTTATTTTATTATATTTTAAAGTATATTTAAAAGTGTAGAGGGTATATGCTTGACAAATAGTTGCGCCTTGAGGTGCGTCTATTGATTTTATTTATAAAAGCATGTTGGGATAATCTACACATTTTTTCTATAGCAAAAAGCTTGAATTTACTTTTATCGATTCTTTCCGTATTTAAAAAAAAAGACCGTAACTTTTAATAATTTTGAGGTTGTTTTTCTAAGTCGGTTTACTTCGTTTTTCAATAAAAAAAACAATTCGGATGAATGTGTCGATTCTTCCAACTGCACCGTGCGCGTGCAGGCTGATGTCGTACATCGGTCTCCAGCGCCACTCGTACCTGCCTTGTCCGTGTGACTTATCCGGATAGTTTTACATCTAATTATTAAGTTACCAATATTTTTGAACTTTTAAATACTATACTTTAAGTCTAGTTTTATAAGCTTTAAGCTTGGCAATTTGATTTTGTTTTTGTGAGACTTGATTGGTTTTCGGTGTTTACCTCTTCCTTTTTAAAGTGTAGAATAGATATTTGTATTAATTTTAGGGCACAAAAAATTAAACATATCCAACTAATAATCCTTAGATCTGTTTCAATATTTATCTTTAAAATTTATTCAATACTAGCTTTTTACCTGCGATTTCGTCTTCATAAAATTTAAACAAAAAAATCTTTAGGTGATTTGTTTGGGAACAGTGGAACAATTATCAGTTTTTTGTTAAAATCTCTGTCCGATATGGGAAAATGGTCAGAATAAAAATTGAAGATGTATTTATTTTACGTTTTAAAGATGGGATCAACTTATAAAGTAAAAAAAGAAAAAATAATTGTTCGATTTTTTCAAATATCTTATAAAAAATTGATAATCAAAAACATATATTTTATTAAATTCTCAAAACAACTTTGCGTGTTTTTCGGATATTATGTAGCATAGGTCACTCTGGAATTGCTCTCGAATCTGTTTGTGTAGTTTCATCACAATTAGGAAGTCATTATGAAGCTTATCCGGGTCAGACAAAACTTTTAATAAAGCAGTATGTAGCATGCTTGTTAGACAATAGCTTAATAGAAAAGAGCTGTTTCGATATCAGAGACGGACTCTTAAATCTTAATGATCAATTTGTTTCTAATTACTTTGTCGTTGGAGATAATTAAAAGATTTTTTTTAAATTTCAAAAACGTTAAAATGTATATTTATTTGTATTTTGTGTTGATTTCGTGACTGAATACTTTTGTGACTTCCATCTGCCATCGCGAAATTCCGCTTAAGATGGAAGCGCCGGGCGTCAGTCCATACATTTTTTAATCAAAATATATACTAAACACACACTCTTAAACTAATAATTTTATCACTTCTCTACAATAAAATGTATGCGTTTGACCTTTATAGGCAATAACTTACATTATATACTGAGAAAAACAGTAGTGAAATCCCAAAAAAATTTGACACTTCTTTAGTAGTGTGGGTGACTTTCGACAAGCAAACGAAAGGCGACGTTTCAACATTGGCACGCTAGATGGCATGCAAGTGATCTTAAATAATTCTGATAAATCAATATCTTAAGTTCAATAATTGGT
>DWHP01008710.1:0-10459 GCA_018247895.1 Parnassius honrathi | reverse complement strand
GTCAAACACACATTGTTAACACACACACACACGTTGGCCGTAGACGGATTGTCGCTTCTGTTTTGTCGCTTGAATAATGGTTTGAAGTGGATTTTAATTCGTAAAAGTGATGCGATTTTGTGAATTAAGAGTCTGCGCGTGTGAACTATTAGAGAAACGACGAGACAAGTGCTTTGACGTTGATATACACCTCAAGTTATTTTGATCGCTTGAGCGCCTTATGAACTTGAGTGGCTGTCGTCATCAACCATCCGCTGGGTTGAGCTGTCGTCCAAATCTCCCAAAGGTTTCGCAATGTGATGCACCAGCATATTGTGAAGAAAAAGAATATAAAAATGAAGATTCCGAAAGAAATGATAGGCTCAGAAGGACTAGAACCCAGAGTCGTAAAGCCAGTTAATAAAAAAATACATATTAATACGTTAAGGGAAAATTTTGTGTCACTTTTTAAGCATTCTACGTTCACACAGGAGTGTAAGATTTGGCTTATTAAAGTTTAAATAAAGAAGGAGTGCAGAAAGCTAAAATTTTTATATAATATGTGGTACAAATATATTAAATAAAATAAAATATGTAACACATTCATTATTTACGTTCATACTGCTAATGTCAAACAGACAATAACCTGTATTTAAACAATCACTTAGAAGAAAAATAATCAGTGATAGTGTAGTTTATAATATACACTATCATTGGAAATAATATTCAAAGAAATTAAAAATGTTGCCAACATTTAATTACTGAGTTGGACTGAATAATTTCAAAGAGTCTAGACAAAGTAGCGTTTATTTTATATTTTGTATATTAGGTATCTATTTTATATATTAATTTGCACTTCAAAGTAATATATAGCATGCTTTTTGTACATACTGCGAATTTCGACTACAAGGCGACCACCAGGACAAACTTATCTATACTTAATAATATAAATATGCTGTTTCTTTATAATTAATCTATGTTTATCTGTATATGTATACATATAAATAAAATTGAAGTGTCTGTCCGTAATATTTGTACGCTATAAAGACTAGAATTTTTGTTTGTCTGTCTATACCATCTAGTCTTTGGGATGGTTTGACCAATTTTAATGAAACTTTACGAACAGATAGAGAGAAACATTAATTCTTTTATTTTTTTTGTTCAACAACTTGAAAGTTGAAGGTTTTTTCAAAAATCAAAAAGTTTATAAAATGGTCTTTGAGTGTCCTAGATCTAAATAACGCTACATTCACAGATTCTAGATTCTGGTCAAGCGAAAACGGGGCTATTTGTGATTTGTAAATGTATAATTAGTCTTTTTAAAGAATAAGATTGACAAACGAGCACACAGTCCACCTGATAGTAAGTGGATGCTGTGGCCCATAGACATTTACATTTATCCTCGCTAAAAAAATCAAATTGCAGTAGCAGAATTGATTCATCTGAGGACTAAGATTAAATACTCTCTACATTTCTTCTCTTCACTTCTCATCGCACGAAACACAGCAGCATTAAGTTGTTATTTTATACTATTGTATTCTGTGTCCTACCCCCGTCGAGACGATCCATTGCTACAACCGTAATATAGCTGCAGCTTACCCCTACCATATACGGTATAAGACCCATTTACACTTCGACAAGTACAGTAGCGAGTTAACTTGCGAACCTGGCGAGTTAAGTTTGAATCTCGTTTGAACGACAATAAGCGAGTTAACGATTAAGTTGAACGGGATAGCCGGCCGAGCTATTTTTCGGTGAGTTAAGTTTGTGCGAAGTGCTGCCCTCCCGCGCGTCTCCCGCCACCCGCAACTAAACTCGCTGTTCGTGTAAACGAGCGAGTTTAGTTCAGTGCGTAAGTTTGCGCACCGTTTGCGCGCCAAAACGTACCAATTGTACTTTTATAATGAAACTCGCCACAAAGTTTGTACGATACTGTTTATTGATTATTTATACGTTTTATATTGTAGTTTTAATAATAAAATGGACGGAAGATATCTTGATATTTGGAACACGAATGTTTATATAATAGTAGTAGTTTCAATTATAAAATTAAACCTGTTGGAGCTGCTCCACTCATGAAAATTCTTAAAAACTTCTGTAACAACAACTATTAATACTTATCTGACTGGATCATTTAATTCTTTACGTAATCCTAGAACAATCTTAAACGAAAACCAGAAATATTCCGTAGTCTTGAAACGTCATACTCCAACGAACTCTATAAACCGAATGATAATGTCCTTAACTAAACTCGCCACGAAGACATTGTTTGAACGCTACTGCCCACTTAACCATTTACTGTCAACTGCTCTGTACTAAACTCGCTACAGTACTTGTCGAAGTGTAAATCGGTCTATATCGAAGTTATTATATACATAATAAACTTAAAGAAGATGCAAATTTTCTAGTCGTATTTTATAGTAGTATTTTTATACATGTTGTTGAATAAGCTTTTAAAATGTTCTAGGTAATATTGGTGTGGGTGAAGTATATCAGTGACGATAAAACTTTATCAATATCGGTCTATAAAAATACGTTTTAGCACGTACTAAACTACCTGTGTGCGATGAAAAAATCACTGATCGCTTAGATCTTTTAAATTACGCAACGGATTTTGATGCGGTTCTCATCAATAGACAGAACTATTCAAGAGGACGATTTATATGTATAACACACGCATATGTTGTTGAGATAAAAAATTCAACCGTGCGAAGCCAGGGCAAATGGCTAGTGAATATTAAAGAGTAATGAAAAAAATTGTTTGAGTAAAAGAGTAAAACATTTAAAAAAATCTTTTTGGAAATATAAAAATGTTTATATTCGTGTACAATAGAAGAATATATAAATAATAAATATTTATATTATTACAATAAAACACAATATATTAGGTAGCTTTAATTGTACACTAAGAAAACAAATAACATAACAAGAAACAAATACAGAGAAAAATAAAAGAGAGAAAACAAATATTATTCTAAATTCTATGTTGTATTTTAGCACATTTAAATTGCCTGATATATTTATTGTTTACATAACATTGAAATATATACAATAACATAAAAGCTATACTAAGAAAAAACTAATAACTTAACTATCGTACAGTCCTACTCCCCGTAGCATCGTGTCAAGAACGCTGTCTGCGTTTCCTCGCTGAATAGCTATACTTTGCCTTTGAGCGAGGAAAGAACCAGCCCTCTTATCACCAGCAGCCACGACCAGTCGCAGATAGAGTTCTTTTAGGAACTTCACTGCACGTGGACCTCACGGACCGATAGTCTCAACAGCAAATGGCACAAATATATAGTCATATCTCAGAGATTCGTGTTTGCGCCACTTAGTTCAGCAGCCTCTGATGCCGCCCCGGCTCTAAACGAGTATTATTATAAAGTTACTTAGTGTGTTTAATTAAAATGCTTTTATTTATTAATTATTACAATATGTACAATTTATTTTGGTGTACCATACCCACCCACTTCGGTCGAGCCGACCCATTCGTAACTGACCCAGTCTAGTCTATTAAGCTCTGGAATGCGATACCATTGCATATACGCGAAGCACAAACTATTATAGTCTTCAAGCGACTTCTTAAACAGCATTACTTGTCTCAATCGTTCGAACATCATTAGGATACGTTATGTGATTATGTAGTTCTTGTATTTATTTGTTTATGTATGTTTGAGGAATATATTTGAGGATGTGTGTGTGTGTGTGTGTGTGTGTGTGTGTGTGTGTGTGTGTATGTGTGTGTGTATGTTTATGTATATGTGTATCATATACTTTTTTATGTATTAGTTACTTATATGTAATTTTATTGTATGTATTGATATTATATTAGGTATATTTATTTTGCACCACCTACCTAGTATTCACTGTTTTATACCTTTACACTTTTGGTTGTCTGGAAGAGATCGCTATGTAGCAATAAGGCCGCCAAATTGTACATGCATGTAATCTGCTCTTTGTGATGTTCTTTGTAAATTTGTTTGTGGTGTACAATAAAGTATATTCATTCATTCACCCTTCGTGATTCGTGACTGACTGGTGTTCTGTGAATAGCAGCGTAGAATAGCGGCTTAATGCTGCTGTGTTTCGTATGGTGAGTATATATATGTATGGTGAGTATGGTGAGTATAGTAGACCTCATTGTACACTTAGTGAACGAATATAAATAGTAAAATTCTTGAATCCTAACTAATATTATAAATTCAAAAGTGAGTTTGTTTGTTTGGTTGTTACACCTTTACGACTAAACCGGCGAACTGATATTGATGAATTTTAGTGAAGAGATATAAGGGATCTCGGAGAAGGATATAGACTATCTTTTATCTCGAACGCGGACTTACGCCTTTGAAACCACGAGGCGCAGCTAGTATATTAATAAAACGGTTTCCGATTGGTGGTGGTATTATCATCTCTTACACTTTTACAGATTTAGCGCTGTATATAATATTTAAAACTATAAATTTCTTATCAAAGTAGGGACCGCATTGAAGTATAATCATAAATTCATCACACGAATGCCGTCGCGACTTTAGACCGACAAAATGACAAATTTTATACTTTATTGAAATCTACGCGGCTTTAAGAGACAGTTCTTTATTGGAAGCCTGTCAGATATATTTTAGAAGCTTAATGTTCCAGCTGCATCGCACTGCAGCTGAGATGGCTAAGGCATCTGCAATGCATACAGGTAAATAAACTTACGAAAAGATTTGCTAGGTGATATCCGATGAAGCTCCTTTACTTTAGTATTATAAGACAATTTTATTCCTTTAATTAATTCTTGACTTCATGTAAGGAAGTGGTTTTCAATTCGACGTATGTCAAGTGATATCATAGAGTAATTAGACTAATTCTATATGTGATATATTAACCGAGTCATTGTTTAATTAGGAATCAAGTTGTATGATAAATAACTTTCAAATAAATTTGTGTGTACGATAAGCGTGCCACCTTATCATCATCATCATTGCAGCCCTTCACAAGTCTACTGCTGAACATAGGCCTCCTCTAAGGAATGTCACAAAGCACGGTTCTAAGCCACCTGCATCCATCGACTTCCTGCATGTCTTACCAGGTCGTCACTCCATTTAGTGGGGGGTCGCCCTACACTACTCCTAAAGGTACGAGGCTGCCACTCGCGAATCTTTTTTCCCCATCGATTGTCGGTTCTTCGAGCAATATGGCCGACCCATTGCCACTTCAGCTTACTAATCTGATGGGCTATGTCGGTCACTTTGGGTCTACTGCGGATAGCAAAGCTTGCTGAGCGACCTTGAGCGTCCTAATACGGCCAGCAGTGAAAGACCGCGTCTCAGATACGTACGATAAGTCATCACTGGCAATACGCACTGGTTGTTGCGCGCCTTCTACTGTAAATTAATTGTACTATACCTATAACCTTTGCGCAAGTGCAAGCAATAACATGACAAAGTTTTATTACAATCTGTTGTGCATAAAATACGAACGAACAAACAAATATTAATTTTTATATATTAGACCATTACATGACTTAAGACTTTTAGACAGCAAATGCAAATATAGCTCAGACGTCAAAGCATTAAGGATTATATCACGCGGCCTTTGATGCTGCTGTCATTGTATGTCCATCCGTCAACAACCACAAAGGCCGCATTACCGCGTCAGTCAAATTGATACACAACCCAGACACAGGTTTAATCCGTGCTTAACCCTATTCTAACCTATGTCAGTCATTAGACGAAGTGACGGAGAGGAGATATCTTTGCGAAAATTTACATTGTATTGTATACATAAATTTTATTTTTATTTGTAGTTATTGTAAACTATTGGTACCGCCTTTTTGTTTGCGATTTTTGATCATGAATTCCCGGGTTTTTCTGACAAGAAACTGTCAATAGTAGTTACAAAGTTGACGGTGTTTCCCTTCCGGCCGCGTCGAATTACCGTCCCACCAGACTGTGAGAGTGAGGGAATACAGAGTACGCCTGTGTTTGCGCATACACTCATGCACTATAATCCCATCCTACGTAGATGTCTCCGTTGACTGGCCACCATAACCGAAATTCAGTCTGGAGGGTATTATATATTTTATATGTGGTAGAACCATATTGCAGCTATATAACGGTTGTAGAGCAAATGGAAAACAGATAGAATATCAGCGTAAAATAGCAGCCTAATACTGCTGCGTTTTGCATAGAACGTGTGTAGAACTGGATTTTCTTTTTACTGGAAACGACGAGGTAGAGCCACGCTGCTGCTAAGTATATTATGTTTGCAGCGCGAAACCGTCGGCTGGATGCTACCAGGTGGGATTATAGACAGATACTTGCTTATAATAAATAATACAAAATAGCTAGAGCTTAATTTCTTGTTGATTTAAGATATTAGATATTATGCTTGTATCAAGGCGATGGCATAATATATGCGTAAATTACTGTACATAGATATATATTCAAATTCAGAACGATTATTTGAAGAGAAAAGAAAAAATAAACTATTAATAAAATGTAAAGGTCGACTTCAAAAAACTTCAAAGAAATTTCACATTCTGAAGTTGGTAATGGCCTTAATAATATAATCGTAAATCGGCGTCAATTTAAGAAATTATTAAAATTACGCCTTCTCTATCTCTTTTCCCTTAATTACAATTGAAAGAGACAGCCATAGAGGTAATAAATATTTAATTTAAGTAAGCGATAATTGTGAGTTATAAGTAAGGCCGAAAAGTGTTTAAAGTTGCGCTCTCCCTTTTCTCAAAATGATAATTGGAAGAGACAGATATAGAGATATTAATATTTAATTTAAGGAGGTGATAATCATCGATTATAAGTAAGGCCGAATAGTGCCTAGAAATAAAGCTCCGACTTGCACGAGAAAATCCTAGTTCTAACGTATATTAAGCAAAAAAATTTTTAATGAGTCACTTTGTCTTATAAAAGCGATTTTTTTTAAATATATGGTGACTTACGAGCACACGGTCCACCTAATGATAAATTCGATAACGGATCAAAATGCAGATGCGTTGTCATCCGTGAGGAGAAGGATGTAATGCTTCGTTTTCAGTAAAATGGGTCGCCGGTTCTCTACACTCACCATGCGGGACACAGCAGTGTTGAGCTTCTATTTTACACTGGTATTCTGTGAGAGCGTGGCTCTTCCACCGTCGAGCCGACCCATTCGTGCTACAACTATACTACTGATATAGCCGTGGCATGGCTCTATCACGTGAAAATTTAATATAGATTATTATTATAGAGAAACAGCCGGGTACGTGAAAAGTTTTATGCGTGTTGTAATTCGGGTTTAGAAACGCGCGAATGTAGAAATCGTCCCTGTAAAGATACGATGAAACTTCGAGGGTTGGAGGTGATAAAAAAGATACGAAACGCGCACTTTCAAGTCAACTGTCAGGCCTGAGAACGGTTTATTAGTTTAATTTCGTTGAGAGTTTTATGCTCGGGCATTCTGAGTTTTTTTTTCAGTCGCTTCCACGATTCTTCATTGAAATATAGGCCGTTATATTCGGAATGGAATGTTAGCTAAGAGACGAAGATGTTACGGACAAATTAATTCTCCTATCTGCAGCAAAGGTTTTCTTTTTAAATGGAAGTAACCTAACGTTAATTTCCAACTGATGTTATGGCTACCGCCGGCCGTGGACATTTGCTATTAACTTCAAATAAAGAATATAGTAAGTACGTTAGGGTAACATGGTCATCCGGTTAATATCGTCACATTCTTATAACTCAAAACGCCTTGTTTGCATAGATGGTTCTGTAATACGATATCTCTTCATAAGTCAATTAAATAATAAAGAGTCAAGAGGACGCTGCTTTAGCAACGCCATTTTGATAGTTGAAATTATAGTAAATATTTTAGTCGATTTTAGTGTTGAGTAGTGTAGTTAGTCTTTTTAAATTGATTTTTCCAAGTGTTCCTACTTATTGCCAAAGTTTGTTTGCTATTGTTTTCTTAATATATCAGTTATAGGCTAAGGTTAAGGGCGATGGTGGTTTCCATCTCCTGCTTCATTTTCACTCTGTCGCCTTTTACAATACCCATAGCATAACATGGGGTAGTGAATTTTTTTTCGTCACCACGCATGCCTATACTAAATAGCAATATACTTTCATTAAATAGAAATATGGGTGACAAACGAACACAGAGTCCACCTGACGGTAAGTGGGTGCTGTGGCCCATAGACATCTGCAATTATACTCGATTAAGAATCGCAATGCAGATGCGTTGTCACCCCTGAGGAGTAAGATGGCATGTCGTTACGTTTACGAAATATGGCAGCATTAAGCTGCTATTATACGCTGGTATTCTGTGAGAGCGTGACTCATTCTCTCTTCTAAACGGGGTTTATTATTTTATTTTATTATATTTTTGAGTTTCATTTTTCTGTTAGCTGAAGACAGCTATCGTTTATTTTTTTAATCGGCAGATCTTTAACCATATAAAGAGTAAATAGTAATTAGTAACGGCCTAATAACAGATCTACATAAATTTTTCATGTATCGTACTTACACTTTTTTAACAGAACAAAGAACAAGTCATTCTTATGGAAAATCATTTTTTATTTTTACCCCCGATTACGTAAAGAAACCTGCGTCCTGGGAAGAACCAGCAAGAAATACGCTTCGACCTTTTTAAAGTAAATTATACAATGATAAAGGTTATACAAACCCCTTATAAAACTTATTTAAGAAACAGCTTGGAAGTAACCGCCTCATTCCCAAGGGCTGTGATCTACCATGTATACATTTATGTTATAACCCTTTTTATACAGTTTTTGTTTAATAAAATATTTTAATTTGGACTTTGTTATAATAGCGTATACTATAAAATAGCTTATTATATAGAAATATACCCGTGTAGTGGTGGTATAAGAATATCCACTACCCCGTATCATCCCGTGGGTATCGTAAGAGACGACAGAGGGAAACAAACCAGAAGACCTTTTTTTACGTGGTAGAGCCATGCTGCAGTTATGTTAGTAGTATATTTGTAGTACGAATGCGTCGGCTCGACCGGGTAAGGACCACTTTCTCACGGAATACCACCGTTAAAAAGTAACCTAATACTGCTGTGTTTCGTATGGTGAGTGTAGAGAATCGGAGATCCTTTTTAATTGAAAAACGCGTTCCATCTTAGTCCTCACAGGTGGCAACGCATCTGCATTTTGATTCCTAATCGAAAATAGATGTAGATGTCTATAGGTCACAACAATCACTTAACATCAGGTGGACTGTGTGCTCGTTTGTCACCTTTATCCTATAAAAAAATAAGGTAGACAGTAGCGTCTTTATTATAACAACTGAAAATTATAAGAAACTGTGGCCTCCAACCCTCCTGCAAAGCGTGCCAAATATGGCACCATCTATGAGATGGATCATGGATAGAAATATACAAATTTAGATACCTAACACAATATTTACTTGGGTACCTATAATCTGTCTATATCTATACATATAATAAATCTGTAGAATAATTGTATGTTCACGATTCACGCGAAAACTACCGGACAGATTTCCATGAAATTTTGTATCTATACAGTAAATAACCGTGTGTCACATAAAGGCAACTTTTTATCTGATTACAGAGGAGTGAAAAAGGGTTATTTTTTCCTTGTTTTTAAGTCCGTGGCCGCTGATGGTTCTGTTAGTCCTAAAGATGATTAATCTTAACTTTTAATAAATCTATAGAAAAGTGAGTGTGTGAAAATGAAACTCATCGCGCCACCAACCAGAAAGGGCAGAATAACGTCTGCCGAGTCAGCCAGTTTTTTTTTTTAAATTAATTAATCTGTGGAAACTATTAATTAATGTTTTATTTATCTTTATTACGTGTAAGTAATATGGATCTATTAGAGAATTAAAGTTTACTCGTGTACATAGGCCTCTTCCATAGACTGCGTAATAGTAGTAATATTAACGTTACCATTGTTGCCACGCTTCTCAGGCGGGTTTGCAACAATTTTTTTTCTAAATTTCCATTGAAATGAGGAAGATTTTGCTGTTCATGTCCTATTACCTACTTGACGATATGTGGTAGTGAATACGAGTATAGTAAGTGAGTCACGGTCAATCGGTTAATATGTTCGTTCAGTTAATATGGTCACTTTCTTATTACGCAAAAACTACAGCCTTGTTTGTGTAGATGGCTCTGTGATACGATAGGTTTCGATTGGTCAATCAAATAATACAGGGTCAAAAGTCTAATGCTTCATCGACGCCATTTTGACAGGCGACATTATAGTTAATTTTGTACCCCTCTATCACACTACCTTCTTGTATAAATCTTTTACGTCTCATGCGGTAAGATTGTGAAATGAGCTACCGAGGAGTGTACGTGCAGTCACGACAAGGCATCATTCAAACGCTTGCTCTGGAATCACTTTCTGGCGTTGCAGGAGTAGTTAGTCAATTGAATTTTTTTATATCGTTCAATTATAACTGTTCCCTTTTCCTGTTCTGTTTTCAAATATTTTATATGA
>DWHP01008709.1:0-10459 GCA_018247895.1 Parnassius honrathi | reverse complement strand
GACAACTGCATCCAACTTCAGTCAAAGAAGACTCAGAAGCGTTGTCACTTTAGGAGCGTGGAATTGTACATTCTTTCACATCTACATCCATTTAGACATCTACATCCATCCTCGATTACGGATCAAAATGCAGATGCGTTGTCGCCCGTGTGGCCTAAGATGGACTGCCTCGTTTCCAGTAAAATGGGTCTCCGTGGCAAATTAATTAATACCTTTAAGAAGTTCGCTGGTCAGTTCAATGTTATAGGAAAAGATAAAATAAGAAGAAAAAGGTAAGATAGTAAAAAGAAAAAACTAATAAGGAAATATTTATTTTAAATTGTTTAAACGCACAGTTAGTAACAGATAACATACTGATAAATGAAGATAAAAAAGTGGGTACGCTAATTAGTTTAGAATGTCATAGGAGTCAAAGGTTACATCGAATACCGAAGTTACTAACACATGATCTGAATAAAATGAAATTCGGCCAAGTGCACGCTATGTTTGCATTACCAGAGATATATATTTATTCAGCAATGTAAATACACAGTTTTAATACCGTATATTAGAATTTTTAATACAAATCTGGGGGCACGGCGGTGTCCCCGCCAAGTCGATCAAAAAAGCGGCACGGCCGTACCATAGTTTTCTCGAAGCAATTCATGCCATTTTCGACCCCCTATAACTTCGTAGTGGATAAAACTAGAAGCCTGAATTTTCAGTAATCGAGTCGAAATTGTATAAAAACGGTATATTTCAAATTTCATTCAGTTTGAACCAGTAGTTTAAGAGGTATAACTAGTCAAAGTTTCTTAATTTTGTCACTCACTAACTGACCGATCATCAAAACTCTAAGACACTTCTAGCAGACATAGAAGCTTAAAATTTAGAATGCAATTAGTGTTTAGTGTACAAATTAAGGAAAATCTCAAATATTTTTAAATTTCGGTACAGTTTTTTAGATACACCAACTGCATAAATAACTTTGTAACCCTATATAAACATATAGAATTACAAAGTTACATTCGCAGTTAATAAATCGGTGTACTTGTATATGTATAATAGGTGTATATAGGGTACGTCGTTGGTAAAAGAAAAAAAGTAGGACTATTTTATCTACAAAAAGAAATGAGATGCCATGAAAAACATAACTTGTAAATAAAACCAAGTCACGTAACTCAGTTCTTCTACCGTAAAAAGTTGTGAGATACATGTATATATTTAAACATATAAGATTTTTATCATTGATTGGTCAGTATAAAATGTTGTTAGGTTAAGTAATTACGTAATAACTTAAAACAGAAGGACCCTTAAGTAGGGACTGAATAAATTAACTCACAACTTTTTACGGTACAAGAACTGAGTTGCGAAACTTGGTTTTTCCTTTACAAGTCATGTTTTTCATGGCATAATAATAACTTATAGAATCAAAAAATAATAATTCGATAAGATCCGGGTTATAAAATAAAATGACTAATGTGTCTTTACAGTTTGGATAGCATCTCTCGCCCTTCCTCATTTGCGAGCATAATCCCTATTACCACTAATCTCTACACCACTAAACTGGGGAACACACAGCACCGTTGATAATTCGACATATGTTTTGTCTCTAAACGAGGTATCCTCAGGTGAAATAGACTCGCTAAGATCTTAGTGGTGACGGGGATAGATCTTAGCTTGATTATTTTAACAACTTTAACAAGTAATGATGACAAACGAGCAAAAACTCCACTTGATGGTAAGTGGTTTTTGTGGCATACAGACAATTAAATCTATACTCGACTAGGAATCAAAATGCAGATGCGTTGTCAGTCTTGAGCACTAAGGTGGAATGCCTCGTTTCCAGTAAAAACGGTCTCCAGTTCTCTACACTCATCATACGAAACACAGTAGCAATTAGCTATGATACTATTTTACGCTGTTATTTTGTAAGAGCGTGGCCCTACCAAAATCCAGTCGACCCATTTGTTTTGTAGCCATAATATAGAATCATCGTGGCTCTACCACGTCCCGCTGTCAGATTTTGGAACACCCATTGGATGACGTGGGGTAGTGAATATTTTCAAGTCATTACACACAGTGTATGTGTGCTTATATGTGTTCAAATCATTTGTCACCATTTCTCATAGAATAATGATGACAAACGAGCACACAGTCCACCTGATGGTAAGTGGATCTGGCCCATAGACATCTACATTTATGTTCAATTAAGAATCAAAATGCAGATGCGTTGCAACCCCTAAGGACTAACATGGAATGCCCTGTTTCTAGTAAAAAAGGGTCTTCAGATCTCTACACTCACCATACGAAACACAGAAGCATCAAGCTACTATTTTGCGTTGGTATTCTGTGATTGCTGCTATTTTGCGTTGCCCCGGTCGAGCCGACCCATTCGTGCTACAACCATTAGTAAATTGCATTTGCAAGGCGAAATAATTCAATTTCCTCTACACAAGAAGCGCTGGTAATACCCTCAAAAATAGTCCAATTAACGATAACGAGATAGGAGTTCAAAGATCCAGCAAAACATAACAGTTTTTTTTATCTTTTTTTATGTAATTAACGCCGGATTATTCTCGTGCTACTCAGATGTTTTATTTACGATTGCAATAATTTATGTTCGTTGTTTACATATTATTTCTTTACCAAGGGGGAATAGTCGTAGCTCTGGGAGGTAGATTTTAGGATGTGATGTTTTAGTTGAAAGGCAGTTGCGGCACTTTTAGTCTAGTAATTCTGGGTGGCCAGAGATATCATATAATTGATTTGTTTTGACATGACTGGACTTTATAATTTAGTCAGGATTGCGGCCGAATTTTGAAAATGTCGGGAACAAAATAAACTTGGTTTTTGCGTGGGAGGGCTGTAATCTGCAACGTGGATAGATGGCAAGAGAACACAAAACCAATAATAAATTTTTTACGCTAGTTGATGACGTTTGCAACAAAACGTCAGGATTTTTCTATGATCAGGCAATTTGCCAGGAAAGTTCAATTATCCCTCTGTTAACTCTACGGACGGTACGTGACTTACAATCTACTAAAGGACTCGTGATGTTTTAAGAATTAGACAACGACTATGTTAGAATTAATACAAACACAAACTCAAAGCGCTAATCCATTTGGGCGACATAATCTGGCCAAGGCGAGCAAAAAAGCGGCACGACCGTACCATCCTTTTCTCGAAGCAGTTCAGGCCATTTTTGACACTATAACTTCGTGGTGGATAAAACTAGAAGCCTGGATAAATAGATCGGCTTGGCAATCACACTTAACAATCTGATTTAATATAATACGTATTACTTGTGAGATGACTTGTGTTTTCATGCGACGGCCAAAGTCAATCTATTTATTTAAAACGTAAAAGATGTTTAATATTGATAGGTTCAAGTAAGATGTTGTTAGGTTAGCTAATTACGTAATAACTAACAACAGAATGTACTTTAAATAGGGACTGAATAAATTAAGCAACTTGGTATCACATGGATCTCACAACATTTTACGGTAGAAGAACAGAGTTGCGAGACTTGGTTTATTTATGCAGTTATGTTTTTGATGGCGTTATGATTTTATATCAGAGACAACAGACTCCCGTTCCAAGCTATGGTATGATCCTGAACACCTCTCTCGATTCTGTTACATCCTTATATCAACGCATCATGCTCATCTGTTAAGGGTACTCTATACCGTTAACTTGGCCAATTTTGAGTATTGGATAAAAATAGTTATGTTAGAAATCAGAGTATTTATTTATTTAGTTGCAGTCCTGTGGTCGTGGATAAGTTATCCTAAAAGTTTTCTGTATATCCGAGCCTTATCGACTATTATGTTTACTTAAATACAATTGAATTTATTTTTAACTTTCGATGTTTTGAGTGTATTGCGGTTGCAGAACCCACGGTAACGGAGGAACTGAGGTGTTTGACATCCTGATGTCGTAATTGACCTGGACTTTTTTATGGAATAAGGGTGACGAACGAGCACACAGTTCACCTGATGGTAAGTAGATACTGTGACCCACAGACATCTACATTTACCCTTAATTAAGAATCAAAATGCGGATTCAAAAGCCTCATTTCCACTAAAAAGTGTCTTCGGTTCTCTATACTCACCATACGAAACACAGCAGCATTAAGCGGTTATTACACGCTGGTATTCAGTGAGAGCGTAGTCCTACCCCGGTCAAGTCGAACCATTCGTGCTACAACAATAACTTCCTTACCTCAGCAGTACAGTAGTTAATTACCCGAGCGACCGAAATTTTTCCGGCGTTAGAAAATGATGCAAATTTTTCATCGCTAATTTACCTATCTATATAAATTTGTAAAGTAAATTACAAGTGGATGAATTTGTGTACTTAGGATGTGTTTTAGCAGGGATGGTAGATATGATAAGGATAAAGAACGACGATTGAACGCAGGAAATAGAGTAAATGGGGCTCTTCTCTCTTTTGTATGTAGTCAGAATGTGTCAAAAATGGCACGTATGGCAAGTCACAATGCTATGTGCGTACCCTAATGTATGATAGTGAAATCTGGGTGTGGCAGAAGAAGCACGAGATTAGAAAAAATGCTGTAGAAATGCGGTCATTACGGAGTATTTTAGGGCTAAATCTGAACGACAGGTTGAGAAATAGTGTGATAAGAGAAAAGTGTGGTTTGCAGGATGATGTTGTGACCGGGATTAAGAAAGAAATGCTTCAGTGGTTTCGTAATGTAGAAAAAATTAACGTCGAAAGAGTGACAAAGCAAATTTATACTGAATTGGGAAGTGAACGGAGGAGTCGGGAAGGGACGCCTCAGACAAAAGTTTATCGACCAAATTAACGAAACATTGAAGATGGGCCGGACTAAGAGTTTTTTCATTATAAAGAGGGAGCAAACGAACATGCGGCTCACCTGATGGTAAGTGATTACCGCCGCCCATGAACAATTGCAACATCAGGGGAATTGCAGGTGCGTTGCCGGCCTTTTAGAAAGAAGTATGCTCTTTTGTTGAAGGTCCCTAAGTCGTATTGGTCCGGAAAATCATTGGTGGTTAAGCATTCCACAAACAGATTGTATGAGGAAGAAAACTTCTAGTGAAACGCACAGTGGTGAATCGCCAAGCATCCAAATTGTGTGGATGGTATCGTGAATTTTGAAGCGATGTGTGTTCGTGAAATTTGGCAGCTGGCATTAAACCGAACAATTCCACAGAGCACTCCCCGTGATAGATGTGATAGAAAATGCAGAGAATTCCAACATCTCTTCGCAGCGCCAATTAATCGAGCTGATCTCTTTCTTCCATCTTCTGAGGATTGAACTGGACTAGATTTAGTTGCCCCTAATCCGCGACTTCGTTCAACAAAGATCGACTTCAGACTCGACAACCTTGCAACAAAAGCGCAACCTTGTGGAGCACTAGCGTTAATAGGCTTATAATCGGAACATGCACCGTCTAATATAACCTTGATGTTCCGATCGACAAGGAAACTGGTGATCCAATTGAATAATTTCTGAGGAATACCAAAATATGGGGAAGGAAGCTTTGAAAGAAGCGCTTTGTGCCAAACCTGATCGAACGCCTTTGCTATGTTCAAACTAACAGTCCTTGGTCTCTAATGTTAAATAAATGTTATGTGAAAATAAACCCTATCCGATCCGAAAGTAATATATCATGACCGCAACGACATTACCAAAAACACATCATATTGTTATAAACAAATATAAAATTGTCATCGATATTAAAAATACATATTTATTGCTACAATTTGCTTAAAATCGTGCAAATTTTTAAAACGACGGCGATGGTATCTACTGAACGTGCGGCGATAACGCCCGCGGCTCATATATTGTCATAGGAATTTCCCCATATTACAATTGAAGTTTATTTTACATTTTCGGGTTATTTTACTTATTTATTTTCTGAAAAGAATTACATAAATAAAATCATATCGCTATACCTAAAAGCATTCTCACAGATCGGACAAAGTGTTTTATTATCGTATACGTTCCACTGCTGAGCAGTTGACGATTTCTTTTAAGCCGATATTACACGATTCAATTTCGGTTCTATACTGCTTTCAATTTAATTGCTTCAACGGCATTAATACATCTAAATACATTTCAATGCGATTGCGCAATCACATTGAAAGCTAACATTCACCAAACCCTTTCACTGCAATTGTGACAATACTGGTCATTGTTCAATGCGGTTGAAACGTGTATACATGAAGATTGAACGGTGACTCATTCTGCGCACCGCACGACTGCGAAGCGTACGCACGCGCACACATTTCGCTATATTTATTTCGAAAATGAGGTGCTTGAGACTCCATATCCTATCTCCATATCATACACGGTTTACTCAAATTGAAAGAATACAATTGAAAATCATTGGATATTACTATTTGATATTATATTGCACATGATATACACGTATATTGGTATAGTCGTTCAGACTTTACTAATATACACGTATATCATTTAAATGACATTCAATGTTCACAACGCTTTGCGATATCGCGCCAACTCGTACGTGCGGGAATTTCGTTAATATGCGACTATTAAATAAATGATTTAATAAAAAAAATCTTGGCGTTGGTGCGTGCGCTCGGGGATCTCGAGAAGGATAACTAAAGGAGCTTCAAGTATCTTATTAGTAGAATTGGCAGAAGAAGATCCAAATTCATATTTGAACCTTTTGCGAATGATGGAAAGCCAATTTAATGAAGTTCTTGACAACACAACTATCACGCCATTTGAAAACCATTTTCGAAAATCCATGTGCGCAGGCGAAATAGGTGCGCGTGCGTACGCTTCACTGTCGTGCGTTGCGCGGAATGAATCACTGTTCAGTCTTCATGTATACACGTTTCAACCGAATTGAAAAATGATTAATATTGCTTACCATTTCATTGAAAGCGTTCGGTGAATCGAAGCTTTCATGAAATGTATTTCGATGTCTCAATGCCGGTGAAGCAATTAAATTGAAAGCAGTATTGAACGGAAATTGAACCGTGCAATATCGTCTTTATAGAACTAAAGACAAACGAGCACATACTCCAACCGAAGTTAATTGAATGAGTGTCCCATAAACACCTGTAACTCGATAAAAATTAAAACGCTGACGCGTTGTCACTTCTTACATTGCCAATTTTTAATAGCATAAGGGTGACAAACGAGCACACAGTCTTTCTGATGGTTGGCGAGTGCTGTGGCCCATAGATATCTACATTTATCCTCGATTAAGAATCAAAAGCTGGAATGCCTTGTTTCCAGTAAAAAAGGGTCTCCGGATCTCTACACTCACCATACCGAACACAGCAGTATTAAGCTGCTATTTTACGCTGATATTCTGTGAGAGCGTGGTCCTCTCCCGGTCGAATGGGTCGGCCATTCGTGCTACAACCATAATCTAGCTGCAGCGCGGCTCTGCCACGTGTAGTACAATACATCTGCAACAAAAATATTATCTATATCGCGAATATAATCCCTCATAAATTGCACGTGGTTAAAAGTCCTGACCCGGAACAATAATTTTTAGGCCACCAACACGCAAATAGTAAAGCTATTAAAGTTGTTGATTAATTTATTTATTTACTTTATTGGAGACAAAACAGAAATAAAAGATATAAAAATATCATACAAAGAAAAATAAACAAAAGTAACAAATAATCGTTCGTTTTAAACTGTCTATTATGAATATATATGAAGCGTATCGTAAATTGCTATTGTCTGCACAACAAGCAAAAACAAGTATATTTATCTCTGTATATAAAAATCAATTGCTGTCCGTTAGTAGTATAGTCTCGCAAAAACTCGAAAACAGGTGGACCGATTTTGATAAACTTTTTTGTATATGTTTAAGTGGGTTCCTGGATAATTTGAATTTACATTTGAACCCGGTAGGTGGTGCTTGTGGAGATCCAGAAATAACCGTGCGAAGCCGGGGCGGATCACTATTACCTAAATGTAAACAAAAGGATTATCAGATAAATATATATAAATTGGATACAAAAAAAATATTAAAAGCTGTACATAGCGTTGCCATGCGTCCGGATAAAACCGGACACAGGCTATTTGGTTGCGTTTTCAGTCAAATTACACGGTGTCCGGCCTGTCCGGCTTTTGTTAGGCTGTTTAAATTTGACAATTTTTTCAACATTTTTCATATACTTACAAACATAACATAGCAATTATTGAAATTAATATTGCAATGAATACTGAATGATTAATAATAAAAGACTGATTCATTCATTTTTACTGTTATTTTGATTAGAATTTAAGGTTTTATGGTAAATAACAAAACAATTGTTTTTATTTAAAAAAATTGTCATGTTATACTAAGACTAAAAATTAAGGGTGTGCGGCTTTTTGACCAAAATGTTCGACTAAGCTTTTTTATATAGAATAAGTGTGACAAACGAGCACACAGTCCACCTGGTGGTAAGTGGATGCTGTGGCCTATAGACATAGAAATATATGCCTCCTTCATAGACTGGCTCATAGGGGATATTTTGCCAATCGCCGTTTTTTGCATTATTTTGAGTAGTTATACGGAAGACGTTGTTGCCAAAACGTTTCATTTTCCCTCTGTAGACTCTTTCGACACTCACGGGACGATACGGGGTAGTGGGTATTTTTACACCACCACTACACGGTGACGTCACCTTCTTTACGCTTGACGTTATATTTATTTATAGGTGATGATAACGATGTGCTGTGGTGATAAACGAGACTTCCTTATACCAACTAAAAAGTAAAAAATAAACTGAAACTATAACAAATATCTTTCTTACGAGGCGATCTATGGGGAGGTCTATGTTCACTACTGGAGTTGATAGGCTGTGATGATGAACGAGATGGTTCTACTTCTATCTATCGGAAGCTGAAGTCTTTCTGGCTTTTCCCAAAGTCACCTCGTACAACTCCCTCGGGATGATGATGATGGTGAGAACGGATTCCTGCACGACGACACCACACGGCATAAGTAAACTAGATGATGATTTCTTATATTTATGCGAACACTACATTAATGTATGTCGGAACAAAAATTAATAATTTTAATCTGTGGGCAACCGCAGTTAAGTATGACATCGACACGGTGAACACTTCAGTCCCCCCCGTGACCATGGGTGCTGTAAAGTATTCGAAGCGTTGGAAATATAAAATTAGTTAATATACGCAATAAAATCCATAAAAACTAGTTTTATTTAAAATGAGATGAATTATTTTATTGAAAAAGTGTACAAATGAGCACACAGTCCACCTGCTGGTTTGTAAATGCTGTTTCCTATCTATCCTCTATCAAGAATTAAAATATCATCCGTGAGGACTAAGATGGAATGCCTCGTTTCCAGTAAATAGTGTCTTCGGTTCTCTATACTCACAATAGAAAATTTTTAAGTCTGATAATTTCGACTATTTATGAACTAAGAATGTATCTACTGCAGGCTATAAAAGTATTTTATTGAACATAGGCTTCCTTTTAGATTACCTTATAAATGGGGTTTTGCAATAGTTGAGACGCTCGACAGGCGAGTAGGCAGCGGCAGGTCTTTATTATTTTAAGATTTTTACGTGGTAGCGCCATGTTGCAGTTATATTAGTAGTATAATTGCAGCATGAATGGGTCAGCTCGACCGGGGAAGGACCACGCTCTCACGGAATACTAGCGACAAATAGTAGCTTAATGCTGCTATGTTTCGTATGGTGAGTGTAGATAACTGGAGAACCTTTTTACAGGAAACGAGGCATTCCATCTAATTCCTCACGGGTGACAACGCATCTGCATTTTGATTCGTAATCGGGGGTAGATGTAGATGTCTATGGGCCACAGCAACCACTTACCATCAGGTAGACTGTGTGATCGTTTGTCACCCTACCCTATAAAAAAGATGTTATCAGGAAGATACGGGCTCCCATCTCGTATTTCAGTTTCCCTCTTCTTCGCCACTTACAACACCCAGGGGACGATATGGGATAGTGGGTATTTTTACACTGCCGCTACACGGTCCGGACTAAGAATATACATAATCTTATATAGATATATTGTGTAAGTATGTTTGTACGTACGTCATTATTAATTATCACAAATTCTAACGACCGCCCGTAACGGATCGAGGAATGCGTCAAAGGTCGTGTATATAGATGTGGTGAAATTGTCCGTGTATTAGAAATCTAGATTATTCGAAAGAGTTTGTTTATAAACGAAACAATATTGTGATTAATTAAAAGCTATTTTTACCCTACTTACGGCATAGCCTAATGAATCAAAGAAGAAAATGGGAAACGGCTCCGTGGGGCAGTGGCTTAGCAATATAACAAGTATTTTTATGGCCTAAAAGTATGTTTGTCCTTGTGAAATGTATGTATTTATTATTAACTTCCTAGTTAATAATAAATACATACATGGGTTCGATTTTGCAAATTGGAAATTTTAACATATCTCCACGTTTCAAGGTCTTTAGAGTCGAATAGTATGGTTTTTAAGAG
>DWHP01008708.1:0-10459 GCA_018247895.1 Parnassius honrathi | reverse complement strand
TCGCAACATGTAGGATACAACTACATCAGATTTGAAAGACCACAAATCCTCGCTGAGGAACACTGATTCCTTCCAAGGATGATTCGCGAGGCAATTGAAATCCTGCTTCAATAGAGATGGCTGGACTCTGCCATCTGGTTGGGATCTTATGATTAATAAAATGATATCACAACACAGGCATACAACTACAAGAGTTCAAGATGCTGTTAGCTTATTCTAAGTAGATTGGATCAAAAATTAATAATTTTTTACTAAATGTAGCCAAGGTTAACTATGACGTTGGGACTTCAAACACTTCAGTGCTTCCCGTGACCATGAGTACTGTAAAGTACTCAAAAAGTTGGGAATTTAAAATAAGTTAATCTTCGCGATAACATTCGTAAAACTTAGTTTCATTTAATTTTGAGTCATTAGAAGGAAGATGCAGCTGCCCATCTTTTTTACCTCTGTCGCATCGTACGATGCCCACAGAACGATACGTCATCATTCATCATCATTACAGCCTTTCACAAGTCCACTGTTGAACATAGGCCTCCCCCAAGTAATGCCACTAAGCACGGTCCTGAGTCACCTGCATCCATCGACCTCCCGCGTGTCTTACCTGGTCGTCACTCCATCTAGTGGGGGGTCACCCTTCACTACACCTATCAGTACGAGGCTGCAACTCGAGAACGTTTCTTCCCCATTGGTTATCGGTTCTTAGAGTTATATGACCGGCCCATTGCCACTTCAGCTTACTAATCCGTTGGGCTATGTCGATTACTCTGGTTCGACTACGAATATTCTCATTTCTGAGTTTATCATGCAGAGAAACCCCGAGCATAGCCCTCTCCATAGCTCGCTGAGTGACTTTGAGCGTCATCATACAGCCAGCAGTGAAGGACCACGTCTCAGATCCGAAAGTCATCACTGGTAATACGCACTGGTTGTACAATCTAGTTTTCAGAGTTTGAGGTACATCTGATGAGAAGATTTGTCGTAATTTCCCGAACGTTGCCCAGCCGAGTTGAACCCGCCGATTGACCCCTCGGTCGAAGTTGGACTTACCTAGTCGGACTATTTGTCCTAGGTAAACGTACTCGTCAACAACTTCGAGCATAGTGCTCCCAACAACTCCCGACATATGTGTGACATGGACATTAAAGATGATCTTTGTTTTGTCCATGTTCATCTTAAGACCTATCCGTGGGGAGGCACTATTAAGGTCATTAAGCATAGTGCTTAAATCCTCCAGCGATTCTGCTATAAGGACAATATCGTCGGAAAATCATAGGAGTGATGTACTCGCCATTGTTTTTAATACCGCATCCTTTCCAGTCTAGTACACCGTGTAGTGGCAGTTAAGAATATCCACTACCACATATCTTCCCGTGGATGTCGTAAAAGGCGACAGAGGGAAACAGGCAGGAGATGGGCAGCAGCATGTTCCTGATAACAGCAACTGCACAAAAAAAACTGCGGTTGCCAATCCGCTCGCCAAGCCTGGCAACTATGGCAATATACCCCTCATGAACAATTACACAAATAGACAGCCCCCATTCCCCGGTGGCCCCGCTATTGCCACCTACGGTGGCGGCTATGGTAACTGCGGGGCATGGGATGCCAAGAATCTCCGGTGGAAGTTCGGTTACCACCTACGACGACTCGACCTGGCAACATACAACGCACGCACCCTGAGGACAGACGAGAAGATCCTGGAGCTGGAAGAAGAGGCAGACAAGTTGCGCTGGAATGTTATAGGATTATCCGAGGTCCGAAGAGAGGAGGAGGACCGGTGATTCTTGAATCCGGGAACTTGTTCTATCACCGGGAGGGTGACCATCTGTCCCAAGGGGGTGTTGGATTTATCGTCCACAAGTCTCTCGTTAACAACGTTGTAAAGATTGGGAGTGTGTCGACGAGGGTGGCGTACCTTATACTCAGAATCACCAAACGGTATTCGCTGAAATTCATACAGGTTTACGTACCAACGTCGGAACATCCCGATGAGGAGGTGAAGGAAAAGTATGAAGATATTTCTCAAGCCATGCATTCCTGCGAAATTCACTATACGGTGTTAATGGGAAACGTCAACGCAAAATTAGGTACAGGGAAGAACGGTGAGCCGAAGGTAGGGAAATTTGGGATAGGGCAATGGAACCGAAGGGGTCAGCAGCTGGCCGACTTCATGGAAACAGAGGGACTCTTTATGATGAACTCTTTCTTACAGAAGCGGCCCACAGCGACAGAAAGTGAACCTGGTCGAGCCCCGACGGTTCGACAAAAAATAAGAATGACTTCATTATGACGATTAAACGGCAACTGTTCAGTGATGTCTCAGTGATCGCAAGAGTGAAAACTAGCAGCGATTAGCAAATGGTTAGAGGCACACTGAACATAAACGTAAAGTTGGAGAGGTCTCGTCTAATGAAGTCAACGCTCCGTCCCCCTCGTGCTCTAATCCAGAATCTCAAAACCTTTCAGCTCGAGTTACAAAACCGCTTTCAGTGTCTAGAAGATTGCAATGCAGTGGACGATATGAACGACAAGCTCGTCAAAACTGTCCATGTGGTCGGAGTTAAGTTCAGCAAGATCCGCCGCAGAAGAACACAAAAACTCGTCACACTCTTAATCTCTTGGCTGTTAGACGGGAGTTGAGGCTGCAGTCGTCAGCAGATTTGACAGCATACATGCAACTGAACAGACAGATCTCTAAATGCATGTGGCAGGACTTACGTAACTACAATACGGTTCGTATTGAGGAAGCGATTGAGCGGAACCAGGGCTCCAGTCTTTACCAGAGATCTGTCTGCCAGAAAGAGCCAACTGTAAAAGCTGAAGACAGCTGAGATGGTGGCACTACTGCGGAGGCGTGGATCAGAAGTGCGGTGGTCTTGTTCTTGAAGAAAGGCGACAACGCTCTCTTGAAGATCTACAGACCGATTTCCCTTCTGAGCTGTGTGCTGTTTTTGAGAGTCAATACGAATAGTCTCGCACGCAGACACGACCACTTCCAGCCTCCGAAACAAGCCGGTTTGCGAAAAGGCTTCAGTACCATGGACCACATATATATCCTGCGGCAGATTGTACAGAATACCGAAGAGTACAATCTGCCACTTTGCCCGGCGTATGTGGACTATGAGAAATCCTTTGATTCCGTCAAAATTTGGGCGGTGCTACAGTCTCTTCAGCGGTGGCAAGTTGACTGCCGGTATATTGAAGTACTGAAGTGTTTGTACAGAACGATATGGGGCAGTGGATATTCTAGCACTGCCGCTACACTATGTTTAGTAAGTGCATTAAAAGTTATGTAAAATATTTTCTTACTTGAGACTTGAGACATATACCTAAAATATTGCATATTTAAATATTACTTTGATCTGTTTATCTTATTTATAATGCCGTGATTAATTATAATTTTCACCAAAATTAAATAATTTGGAGAAAAATCTAAGCTGTTTCCCTTCATTATATACTTTATTATATGCTGTTATAATAATAATAATATTAAATTTATTGAGACGAAATATGGTACAAAGACGTTCTTATAAAATAATAATGTAATCACATATTACACCAATTTTGGTACATGAAAACTTATACTAATATATAATACTTACATAATACAAAAAAATATGTAAAATTAAACATACATCAGTTTACGGTTTTGATATTAATCTTTTAAAACACTTTCAAATAATAAACAGCGTTTAACAGTCAATGGAAACTTTGTAATCTCCTATAAGTATATAGAATTACAAAGTTACATTTGCAGTGAATGAATCAGTGTACTTGTATAATATGTATAATGGGTGTAGATAGGGTATGTCGTTGTTGTTCAAGAAGTAGAAGTACAGGAAAGGAACAAAAGTAGGACTATTTTGTCTACAAAAAGAAATGGGATGCCATCAAAAACATAACTTGCAAAAAAAAACCAAGTCTCGCAACTCAGTTCTTCTACCTTCTTCTAAAAAGTTGTAAGATCCATGTAATACCAAGTCGATTTATTTATTCAGTCCCTACTTAAGGATCTTTCCGTTTTAAGTTATTACGTAAATAGCTAACCTAACAACATTTTATAGTGACCATATCAATGTTAAAAATCTTATATGTTTTAATTATATAGATTGACTTGGCAATCGCACTTCGGTTTGAACAATGTTGGGGGAATCTCATCAACACCATGGCTTAGTATATTTTTTAGACTATTTAATACTTTAAGTATTTCCTAAAACCCCACTCTGCTTAAAAATATTGAGTTTTCTGATGGAAGTAGAACAGGAAGACCCTTTGCTTGTGGATGAATTGTTTCACAAATATTGGAAAAGGAATCGTTAAATTTATCGGCAATCTGTATTGGGTTAGAAGAAATTTGGTTGTTGATATTTAATTTATTATTTGATTTTACATTTAAATTAATTTTGTTTGTGCGTTTTCGAACAATACGCAACATTGTTTTTATTTTATTATTAGACTGCTTTATCTTGTCTATATAGTGCATCTTTTTTGACGTTGTTATAACCATTTTTAATATTTTTTATCATTATCATTTGACTTTATAAAGTGCAATTTGAGTAATCTTTTGTTATAAAAAGACTTTTTTATACCAACGGTAAGACAATGTTTTTTATAGTTGTTTTTTATTTTTATTACTTTTTTGGTATACAATTATCCAGAATGTTAATCAAAGTTTGATGAAAAATATTATAGTTATGTCTTTATTCTCATTGAGTATATTTTCCAAATTAAGCGATTCTAATGCAAGTTTAAAATTTGCTATATTGTTTTTGTTATATTGTATTATGAAACCGTTTGGCAATAGTGACTATCGCTTAAGTATCGCAAACTGTATGGCGGGTGTCTCTTGCCGCAGCAAGCACAGAGTTTAGTGGTACGAGGCTATTGTCAAACACAATGACAGGCGGGCGAGCCAACACGGCTGATATTTACCATCAAAATGATGAGGGCTGATAATCTTTCACTCACCAAAGGTGAAGTCATTTGTTACGCAACGTCACTATATTCAAGAATTTGCGTTTAATATAAAAGTTTTTCAGTTTATAGACCACGAAATTACACAGAACAATGTCTCAGTTGCTCACACTGTAGTTTTTTGCATATTTTTTAAATTTATTTTGAATTCTCCCACTTTTAGGAATATCTTTAGTTTCGTTCCGTAGTAATATAAAATGTAAACAATGTTTTAGAAAGAAACATTAGCCCTTACATTTTTCTAACAAATTAACTTCCCCGACATGTAATTTATTTCGCCGCATTCCTATGTGGCGCCACTATGGTGATAGCAAAATTCATATAAGCCATTAGCAGGCCGCAATTTATAGTGTGTTTAAGAATTTCTCATTTTTTAACTCTTGCCAAATAAACACGCAAATATTTTCATCTCAGCTAAGTATCAATTCTATTACTTAGCATTAATTCAATTAAGTATAAAGTACATTCGATATATTTCAATGAATCGTAAAGTTTACGATTTTATTTGTTTAGAGTTGGTCAATACAAAAAAAAGGTCTTTCAAAACATAAAAGTGATTTCTGCTGATGATGTCTTCATCTAAATAAAATGGAACGGAAATTACAGCCCCTGCAACCTTACGTGCTTACGTTCTTCCTGATAGTTACTTGCCGTGTTTATTTTATGTGAGAGGAAACATGTATTATTGGAGTATATAGAAAATATGTTCTTATTTTTTTATTCTTTGATTTACTAGGTTTTGTTTCTTCGCACAATAACTTTGTCGACTGACTTAGAGAACTTAATAAACGAGCTTATTCTTCTTTTAAAAGGCCGGCAACGCATCGCTCTCTCTCCTCGAGCATTGTTTGTCGAAGTTCTAACCTAACCTAACCAGTGCCTTTCGATTTCACCTACACTTCGTTCCGCACCTCGAAATTTTTCAAATGAGTGTGTAGATTTCCGTTGCTATACTTATTACAAAATTTTTATTTATTTCGTACAAGTTCAAGACCAGGGTTTCATCAAAAGATATGCAAGCGACATACAGTTTGATAAAGAGATGAAGTGCTTGTTAACACTCAGTTTCAGAATCTGAAATATACGTATATTTCAACAGTATCGCAACAAACTTTAAAGATCCTGATTGGCAACAATTAGCTCATTGGTTCGAAAAGAATTATGTACACGGAACATCGACCACACAACCTAATAAATATCAGCCTAGATTTTAGAGCTGCTATGAAACAAACAAAATGAATATTCCACAAACACAGAACTCGGCCGAAGCCTGGCATGACAAAATAAACAATATTGTTGATAAAAGTTACCCAGGTATTTATGAATTGATAAAACAATTAATAAAGGAAACCATTGCCAACGAGGGGGAAGTAGAAAACATATTAACAGATATATAATCACCAGAACCCAAGAAAAAAAAGTACTTGGACAAAGAAGAAAGAATCAACAGAATTCTTGAACACAAATCTTCATATTCAGAGGGAAAATTATTACTGTACATTGCCGCGAATTTAATGTGTTAAGGATTTTTTAATTCTTAAATAAAAATTGCATATAAAAATTAGTTTATTTTTTTTTAATAATATAAATGTACGAAAAGGGTCTTTCAACCCTCTCAGAAATGAGGGGAGGCCTGTGCTCAGCAGTGGGACGCATATAGGCTGTAACTTTACTTTTACTTTACTTTTACGAAAAGGGAACTATTACACAGACAAAAAGTTGTCCGGCCTAGTGATGGATTCGACAAATGATAATTGCCCTGAACTTGTTGTGTCGTTATAATAATCATCTTAACAATAATTCTACATTGTCGTACAAAAATTTGACAACCGTTAGTTGTCAAAGTGAAAAATAGTTGAACCGTTGGTTGGCAAGTGAAAATTGGCCAAATAATTTTCGGCGAGAAGGTAGGATCCCCTTTATTACATATACTATGCTTACTGGTACGAGGGCTGCCACTCTAGAACCTTTCTTCCTGGTTGTCAATCCTTCTAGTTTTTCTTCCTGTTCACTTTATTTTTACCAGCGTGAAACAACGGATTAATGTCGGTGTGGTTAGTATAGTGTGTGTAGAAAACCGGAAACCTTTTTACTGGTTACGAGGCATTACATATATTCTCAAGTGGAACAACGCTACCGCGTTTGATTCTTAAGTTAACTTCTTTGACTGCCATATAGGTCACTTTGAACGGAGTATTGCATTTAAGATGTGACTGCCGGCAGTTAAAGTGTTAAACGAGAATAGATTTAGTTGGTTCGGGCCACATCATTCACTTATCACGAGGCGGTCGGACTGCTCGTTTATCATTCTTACTTTTATGAAGAAAGACAATTGCTGAGGCTCATCCAGCAAACGATGATGATAAAGAGAAGAAATGATTTTTATTGTCTTTATACGTTTATTTACAGTTTATACTTTAATAGTAATTGAGACTTTAGTAGGCCTTATGAGGCCTACTAAAGTCTCAATTATTCTGCTATAATTTAAACATACCTTTAGATCTGTTGGTAATTGAACAAACTTAAAGTTAACTGAACAATATGTCCACAAGTCGGCTACGATAATCTTGTTACAGTTTAAGGACCATTTAGTGACTATGTATGTAGGAGTAGATGCGGTTAATTGAAATGTGACTAATGTTAATTAATTGTATAGGCACCTTATACTAAATATTGAAATTAAACTTTGAACTACCAATACTATACCAACGACAAAAAGAATTATTAATTAATTTCCACGTAATAATGTTGCGTGCTTAGGGTTCGTGACAATAAAAACTGTCGATTGAAATACCAAAATTGACACTTTAATTGCCGAACACCAATTAAAACTTAAAACACACAAATAATTAGTCGCACTGATTCTCTTTATTTCGCTGCGAAGCTTTGTTCGTATCGCCAAACTCAATACTGCCCCGGTCGCGGACTTCAACGTCTTAATATACGCCTTTCCATCGATACATCCGGAATATTCCGTCAAATACCGGGCCCCGACCGACCAGGTGCAGAACGTTCGCGTGTGAAGCTCTTCAGAAAGCTTTGTTCTTCTATTCGGTACTAGATGGCGCTGTTGGTTAAAAGTTCAGGCGTGGTATTTTCTAGAAAGCCCTCCTCGCTCTGTTCCCCGACACTAGATGGCGCTAAGGGCATCAATTATAGCTTGCAACACTAACTTCTGAAGTCAGTGTAATTGTATCAAAAGAATCAAAACTCTGGCTTCAGTAGCTAATTTGTAAAAATTATATTATTATTTTTAGTTTCGAAGCAGCTTTTTACTTTTGATTACAAGTTTATTTTCTACCCTTTTCAAATGATACTAGTGGATTTGCTAGTGGTATCAAAAATCTAAACTTATCACTGGGCACTTGGTAAAATAACAATCAATATTACAACTAACAGTTTCATCAATGAAATTGTAATGTTCGGAAATAGAACTCCTGTTGGTGTGTGTGAGTAAAATTTTAAGGTGACCGTCCCTGGGCTACAACGACTGTTGATAATAATTTAATTTATGTAGAAGAGGAGGTAAACAAGCATGCGGTTCGCCGCCCTCGACCGTCGTCAATGAACGACTGGGACAAATCAATCAACACCAGGGAAATTCCAGGTGCGTTGCCGGCCTCGAAGTCGATCGACAAAGTGAAAAAAATTTCTAGTAATTCGCATAGTGGTGGACCGACAAGCATCCAGATGATGTAGATAGTATCATGAGTTAAATATAAGAACAAATCTACGGTATACTATAATAATACAAGTTTCCACTTACATAAAATAAAATACGGATAAGGGCTGTAATTAACGTTACGTTTTATTTAGATGTATTTTCGCATAAACCAATTTTATGTTTTACAAGACATTTCTCTTTTGTGTTAACCAAGTCCTAACGAATAAAATTGTAAGCTTTACGATTCCTTGAAATACACCGAATGTATTTCATACTTAATTGAATAAAGGCTAAGTAATAGAATTGATACTTAGCTGGAATGATAATATTTGCGTACTATATAAAATAGTTGAAAAACGAGAGTGTCCTAAACTCATTATAAATTGCAGCCCGCTAATGAAGGCTTCCATCCAGGCTTTATAAGGCGCAGGTTCGGCCGCACATACAGGAATACTATTCCCATCTCTGGGCTAGGACTCCCCAGTACCAGCTCCTTCCACTTGACCGCATCCAGCGCAGAGCTGCTCGAATTGTCGACGACCGAGTGCTTTCCGATCGGCTCGATTCACTGGTGCTACGAAGAGATGCTGGATCTCTTTGCATTTTCTTCCGCATATACCACGGGGAGTGCTCTGAGGAATTGTTCGGATTAATCCCAGCCGCCAATTTCGTGAACGCACTACGCAGCAAACGTCCGGATACCATCCACACCATCTGGATGCTTGGCGGTTCACCACTGTACGTTACACAAGGATTTTTCTTCCGCGTACGACCTCTTTGTGAAATAGTTTACCACCGGCGATTGTTCCGGACCGATACGACCTAGGGACCTTCCAGAAAAGAGCTTACTCCTGTTTAAAGGGCCGGCAACGCACCTGCATTTCCCCTGGTGTTGCGGTTGATCATGGGCGGCGGTAGTCACTTAACATCAGGTGAGCCGCATGCTCGTTTGCCCCCTCTTCTTTAAAAAAAAATTAACACTTCAGTTTAGTAATTTCTCCTGTGAACATTACGCGCATAAACACAGTAGGAATTTATTTGTATGGGGGCGTTCTAGATACATAAATATATTAGATTACATAGACAAGCAATTTTGAAATTCTTCGATCGTGATCAGTTGTTTGGAAAAACATAATAATTGGTACATAATTCTAATTGTACAAATATTAAGTATATCCAATAAGGTTAACACAAAACATATGTTTTAACATCATTATACGTGGTAGAGCCACGCTGCAGCTATGTTATGGTTGTAGCACGAATAGGTCGGCTCGACCGGGGTCTCACAGAATACCAGCGTAAAATAGCAGCTTAATACTACTGTGTATGGTAAGTGTAGAGATTCGGAGAACCTTTGTTATTGTAAAGGAGACATTACATCTCGGTCTTCAGGCGTGACAACGCATTTCATTTTTATTTTTTTAATCGAGAATAAATGTAGACGTATATGGGTCACAGCATCCACTTACCATCAGTTGGACTGTGTGCTCGTTTATCAACCTTATTCGATAAAAAATGTCAGCTTAACCAAGGAAGGACAGGTGCACTCAGTTCAAAAGTGCAATATATAAAAAAGCATGTGTCAGCTTACTTAAATGTGACCAAGGAGCGCTGGAAGCTAGGCGTCCATAACTTATTTAATATTTATAAACTATTTTAATGTGTATAATAATTATGTTTTTTTAAGGTGAATGAAGAAAAAACTATTTATTTTGTTATGAAAAACCTTAATACGGAAAATATAGAGGGAAAGTCTATCTTTTATTAATGTAGCCGTAAGACGTCCATATAATTTAAAGACTTGCATTTCCAACTCACCGGTCC
>DWHP01008707.1:0-10460 GCA_018247895.1 Parnassius honrathi | reverse complement strand
CCAGAACTGGTACTACTACACGTCGTTGTACCGCTTCTGAATCAGTGGTCCAGAACTGGTACAACTACACTACTATTGTTAGCTATTATTCTTTAAGCTTTATTTTCTAAAAACAATATTAGCATAAATAATGTCGAATCTTTAGTTCATTATTCACAAGAAGTCAAAAGATATTAAGGATAATCTACATGATTTCCAATGAATACGTTTTATAAAAACTTCCAGGTTTTTCTAAAATCTAAGTGGAATTAATGCTTTTACAAACAAAAGCTCTTATCAAAAAACGAGAGACGTTAGTTTATCGCTTTATTGACGATTTTTGTTCGGTCGTGCGCGAGTAGCAGTCACGGACGACGTTCGATAAGCACCTGCCAAACAATAATTCACGTACTGACAAACTATGTTTGCAAAATACACTTATATTGAGCGTACACAATATGATGAGATAGAAATCGGAAAATTTTTTAGGGTGACAAACGAGCATACCGTCAACTCAACGTATGATGTCCTTTAGACATCTACATCCTCGATTGAGAAACAAAATGCGAATGCGTTGTCAACTCTGAGGAATAAGATGAAATATCTCGTCTCCAGAAAAAGGCTCTCCGGTTCTCTAAGCTCACCATATGAAACACAGCAGCATTTAGCTACTTTTTTATTTCTATTCTGTGAGAGCGTGGCTTTTTTCTGGTCGAGCCGATCCATTAATTCTACAACGACAATATAGCTGCAGCGTGGCTCTATGACGTTAAAGGTGTAATTTTTCTTCCTTCCTCCTCCTGCATCAGATAGTACCCCAGTATTATCTCATAAACATTACAAATGTGGGAGGAAACGCCTTACAATTGGGCTTAGGCTTCCTCTCGTTTTTGAGAGAGTTGTAAAGCAATTATCTCACCATAAACTCTAGTATTTTATAGAATAAAATTCACAGAGCGTGCGAAAGAATTACATGGTTCATTGCTCCGTTCGCTTTCCACCGTCTGACAACCAGACGCTCGGCGGGTCTTCACCACTTATTAAAGAAATTCCACGCATTCGAACTATTTAAATCTCATAATACTTACAGCAAAGGAATAGAGTACTAAGCCGGCATCTGTTTTCCAATAACATTACAATGTGATTGTCTTCAAGACAAGTGTGATTAGCCTTTGGTTAAGCTGAGTTAGTGCACTTTTCCATATTCAGCTATATCACCACATACCATCAGGTGGGATAGTATTTAGTCAACTATCCACTTGTAGTACTTAAAGGAAGCCATGGACGAAATCAGATAATGTAAAAATTAGGTATGAAGTAACCGTGTAGTAGTGGTGCAAGAATATCCACTATCACATATCGTCCCGTGGGTATTATAGAAGAGGCGGGAGGGGGAATCTGAGTAGGAGATGGACAGCGGCATCTTCCTGATTACAAAAAAAGCCGTTGTTGCCAATCCGTCGGCCTAGCGCGGCAGCTATGAAAATATATTCTCTATAAGGCAATCTATGGGGGAGACCTATGTACAGCAAAGATTGTTTAAAAACCGTAACGTTAATTTCTATACAAAAAGCAATTAAATTTTGAAACAAAGAAAGCAACAACGAAAATGTTACCGGCTCTTGATATCACTACATCCCCAGAACTATCGGAGAAATGATAATATGTCGGAGCCACGTGAGACGACTCGCGAGCAATCGCTATTATAACTTCTACTTTTATTGACTTATGGAAAAGAAGAAATGGCTTTGTAGTGTTTCTAATAGAATATTTTCCTGAAAACAATCAATATAATAAAAAAAACTGCGATAGTCAATACGCCTATGTCAAAAACAATTCTTTGAAGCTATGATGGAATTCCTATACTCAACAGTAGAGTTTTATGGGCTGCAATGGATGTACAGATGGATGGCAAAATTAAGAAAACTTAGAATCCAAAGAAACGAACAGCACTAGGTGAAACCAGACTTTAACGAAAAGCGAAACATAACCATTTAGAGGAAACTAATACAAAGTCGCGAAAAACAAACAAAATGGCGGTTATGTTCTGCTCGCAGCGTTTACAAACTACGTAAATATTGTCTTACAACCTGTATTTGTGTTAAAGGTTTAATTTAACTTTTAGAACTAACATTGTGGCGATATTTTGTAAGCTTCATGTACAAAATGATATTTTATGTTTACGTGAACATCAAACATTTAAATGAAACTAGTTTATACGGATTTTGTCAAATATATTAACTTAACCCGAAGTTTCGAGCACCCATGGCTATGGGTAGTAACCATTTACGAGAGGGCTGAGGTATTCGACATCCCAATATCATAGTTAACCACGGCTACCATTAGTTTAAAAATATTAATTTTTAGTCGGATCTACGCAGAATGAACTTATAGCATATTGCAGTCATGCAGTTGTATGCTAGAGTAGGAATTTTATTTTATTAATTATAGAATCCCAAGCAGATAGTAGCATTCAGCCATCTTCTCTGTTGAAATTAAAACTTTTTTTGATTTCAATAGCCTCGCGAATCATCCTTGGAACATAACAGATTAGTGAGGACTTATGGTCTTTCAATAGTATCTTTTCCCTCTTACTTCTTTAAAAAAAAGCTTATATCTCATTGCTGTTTTCTGACATGGAGGGCATGGGAATGAAGAATGACAACCTCCTGGATACTCTTTGTTTAGGTTGCGGGTACCAAATATTATTTTTGCTCTCGCTTTGTCAGTCCTCGTCAGTACACAAGCTACTTCATTACTAGTAAAAGGGGGTTGCCAGTTATCGGCACTTACTATACGAAACAGAGCAGCATTTTCCTACATTTTCATGGCATTCAGAGCGGATTCGTAAAAAGGTGGTAAATCAAGTGTCAATTAATCATCAATTATTATTTTTAAAAGGACGTAGCCTCCACACTAGGATTTTCTCCTGTACAGGCACTATTCAAACATAATTTGTACGAGGACAAACTGATCCAGACCCGGAACAATTACATTTATTCCATACAAATACTTGTTTCGTGCGGGATTCGAACTCGCGAACCCCGTCCGTGTAGGTATAACTTGTGTGATAACCTGGACTAATGAATGTGCAATTCTGCTAAAGAAAAACTGATGAAACTGAAAAGGTACTTTGATACTACTAGCTGTACTATAGTTTCGCAAACGCAATAGTTATAACTAAAATATGAAATTCAAACGCAAGTTTTCCCATTTCCTCTTGCTGAACTACGGACGTCCGCAACGAGATCTAAAATATAATGATTATTTGGTGCAGCAACGTACATAGCCACTGGGGAAATTTCAACTAACTTCACACTGACTGAAATTTCATGAAGTTCCTTGTATGATTAAAGTAACTAGTTGAACGCCTCGTTGACTGCCACGTTAGTCCAGTGATCTTAAACGCGACTGTTGATCATGAGGTCCGGGATTCAATCCCGGGTCGGATCAAATTCGGTCATTGGGTTTTTTTGTCAAGAAATTCTATTTAGCAGCCCGGCGTCTGCATGTTGGCGCTGTTTGAATCCCGTGCCTCGAGAAGCACGTAAAGCCGTTGGCCCTGTGCCTGATCTTTCTCCGGTCGTATCGGACATCGGATTGCCGTCTCATCGAAGTATGACAGCGAAAGAGTAGACAGTGCACCTGTGTTCGTGCACACACTCGGGCACTATAACCCTGTCCCGCGCAGACGGCTGGTCTCTGTTTAGATTGGCCGCCGTGATGGGATTCGGTCTTGAGGGCATTATTGTTAAAATTACGTGTTTCATCTGCCGTAAAATTTATGACTACACCATCATCTGTTGGCAACCGTCAACATTATTTCAATTCAAATAATAAAAAAAAGAAAATTAAAAACTGCGATTGCCAACTCGCCTGCCAAATTTGGCAACTGTGGCAAATATAAGGTAATAATAATAAATATCCCTCTTATGAGACAATGTACAGCGAGAACTATATTCAATAGCGGACTGTTGACAGGCTGAAATGGTCGAATCAAAAATTACGGCATACAATATTTGGTTATCGTCATCAACTGGCATTATTAATAGTAATATTTAACATCATAACAATTCAATTATAACACTGGTGAACAAAATAATAGCTTTGTTCTCCCACCTAAGAAATATATATATATATTTTTTTAATCTTCGTAGCCAAGGTACGTAGTACTAATATTTATTCTGTGGCCGAGGTTTAAACGCACGATAAGTAAAAAGTTAAATAAAGGTAAGTCGAAGTTAGCACTTGTTGTTTCTTAATAATGATTTTTAACAAAAACAATGTATTGTAATATTTAAACCATTGTTGAAAGATTCCGATCGCTTAGATCTTTTGACTTTTCTGGTGTAGGAGGACTCCTGTGTTTAACGATGAGATTCCGATCGCTTAGATCTTTTGGCTTTTATGGTGTAGGACTCCTGTGTTTCTCTAACGATGGACCGACAATAATCAGCAAGCGTAGAGGGTTCCCATTTGCTTTGGTAGCGTTTTTCAAATGACGCAACGTCTTGGTGGAATCGCTCTCCGTGCTCCTCACTTACGACTCCCATATTTTGTGGAAAGAAATTAAGATATGATTACAAAAAAAATATTTTAAGGACATTTTGCATCCCACTTTTTGATAAGCTTTTAACATCGCTTTGACGATATTTACATATTGCGGAGATTTCTGATTACCAAGAAAATATTTGGTCACTTCTACAAAGGACAATAAGGCTTCTTTTTCAACGTCGTTGCCATAAACTATGGAGCCCTAATGAATTTCCTTATGGGAGGTCCAACAAATATGTCTTGTTTTACTTGGCATCGCTAGGAGAAGGAAATTTATTTTTCAAGTATTGAAACCCCGGACCATTTTGTCAATGGCCTTAGTGTAGTTTTTTATTAATCCCAACTATTTATGTAAAGGTGGGAATATTATTTTTTTGGGATCGACTAATGGAACATTTTTTATATTTTTCTGGCCAGAGGTATAAGCTGTTCGTTCAGAAACTTGTATCAATAGTTTGCTTATTGTATAAAGTATTGTTAAAAATAAAAATATAAACATGGAGAATACACGCAAGTCATTTATTTTGATAATAGAAGTAAACAAACGTAATTATTATTATTTTTGTGGTAAGGTGAAGGATACCTAACGAAACAGTATAAATCGCTTAGTTGGGAGAACCGTTGTTGAATAGTGTTTAATATGTTTAGGAAAAATTTCACAAATTATTATCTTAATTATCAATTACATAATTCTTAATCGCACAAAGATAAACATACAATAGATAAATCTGACATTAATTATAAGTAACAAAACCATTCATTTTATCTTCAAAATATTCGTTGATAGACTGAGAGATGGTAATGGTAAATATTAAAAAGAAATAGTTTCAATTAATTGTTAAATAATCACAAATATAGTTCAGTAACAAGGCAGGAAGAAGCAACAAGGCAAATTAAATTCGCTGCAAACGACACTATTCTATGACGCAAAAAAGGTTATTTTAATTGAATATTCAATATGTGTCCCATAAGTAAAGCCCACCGCAGAAGCGACGCAATATTGAAACTAACTGCATGTTTTGTTGAACACGTGTTGCAGACTTCTATTATAATTGAAAACATAATGTGATATTTAATAAAACTAATTTTATGGATTTAATCACGTTTGTTTTAACATATTTTACTTATATAGATATATAGATTCAGGAATGAAAAATTCCCGATGTTTCAGGTGCTTTACAGCACCCATGGTTACGATGGGGACAAAGTTGTTTAACATCCCTATGTCATAGTTAAAGTTGGGTTGAATTTAATTAAATTGAAGGTAGCCCGGACCTTCAATTTAATTAAATTCAACCCAGGCATACCTCTGCAAGACTTTAATTAGGATACTGTAAAGTCGTCCTGCTTAGATCGGATCAAAAATTAATATTCAAAAACAGAAGTTACATAGTTACAAGTAATATAACGTGAAACTGTGACTGTTGGACGAAAAATAGGCTAAATAAGATAGAGTTTGTTACTGCTTCTTTTCATAAGGTCGCCGCAATAAGGACTTTCTGAAGCAATGGGATAGCTCTTGCCTTTCAAAAATTGTTTTGTAAAAGCCAATTAAGAATAAAAATAATTAACTTGGAATATTAGACATATGTAGATGAATAGAACTCCTTGGCGTAGTGACTTGGCATTCCCGCACGGAACAGGTATTTGTATGGCCAACAAATAATTGTTCCATGTCTGGATGTTTATCCTTGTGCAATTTATGTTTGTACGTTTAATGCGACGAAGAAAAGAGGCCCAGGCCCAGGTGAAATTCAAAAAGAACAGCTTACGATATGAGTCCTTATCTATGTATAGACATGTGAAGAGAAAACTTTGTACACCATTTATAGGAACTTTCGTGCACGGAATATGAGATTTGACACCATAGAATACTATAATACACAATAGAATGGCCGTCAACCTTATTTTATACGACGATATGCATCGCCGGGAGCACACATACAAGCAATAACGTCGTGTTATCACTATTACAAACAGATTTTAATATATATTTATTAGTAAATAGCGTGTAATTTGGCATTTTCTAAATAATTTGCATGGGAAATTTGGAAACCATTGTAATGTCAAAACACATCTCGTGTTGACATTTATACGTATGAATTGACGTGTTAGTGACATTTTGGTGGCTACACGGACTCCGCCCACTCCCCCGTTCTATTATGTATGTATTATAGTATTCTATGCTTGGCACAGTTAACGTTTAAATGAAGAAATATATAATGTATATATAATACTAGCACGCACTGGTGATTTCTAGATCACAACAGCACTATTTACCGGGTCCAATTGCAAATGTAAACCATCCACAGACTTACACAAAGACGCACAGAAATCATTCAAGTCGGTCGAGCCAGTTTCAAGTTCTAGCGAGATTAAACGAAAGCCATTTATACTCGTATAAAAATATGTTACAAATACATAAATTAAAATAGATATTTGTTACTCTTATACCGCCGATTTCAAACACTTAACTGCCGCGTAGACAAATTATGTCGTTTGTTGACTTAGACGGTACTCATGTCATGTGACGTAGAACAACACGGGCCACCGGCGTAGGGTTGCCAGGTCTTAAAACCGAAAAGCTGGACAGACCAGCGAGCTTAGCCTGACATTTTGGTAAAAAGGCCGGACACCCTTATTTTTATGTCCTAGTAAAATACATTTTTTTGTAAACTATTGTGAAACAATGTTTTTTATCATAACAGAACAGTAAGTTCTAACGAAATAAAAACAATAGAATAAATCAGTCTTCTTTATTACTAATTATTCAATATTCGTTACAATATTAATTTCAATAATTGCAATAGTAGTTTTTAAGTATATGAAAAATGTAAAGAAATGGTCAAATTTAAAAAGCCTAACAAAAGCCGGACACTGTCTAATTTGGCCGGACACGCAACCAATAAGGCTGACTGTGTCCGGCTTTATCCGGACGTCTGGCAACTCTGCACCGGCGGATCGGAGGCGGTAGCCATATATGTACAATAAAACTAGTTGCTGTTGCACTACTCACTAGACTAAATCTAGTTGCGCGGCTGAGTCGACGTTCTACAAAAATGCCGAATTGTTTATTTTTTCTACAAAAAGAGTTATGCCACGTCAAATTTGCTAAAAAGATGGCTTAAGCTTTCATATATAAATAATTTTATTCACATTATTGCTATTTACTACTTTTAAACTCAAAAATTAAAATTATGACGATCGTATTACTTCGCCGTAATATATGCCACTAGCCGTCATACAAAAGCAACCGATCCGAATCTGTATCAGAGTTATCGCTGTCACCGAGCGTAACCTGTTATAATATATCTAATATGTGTGTAAAATTCTTACTTTATTGTTTCGATTGCTATGTGTGAGTTTCGTAGTGACAGACGATTGTTTTTGTGTGCGCAGATTTGCCCCCGCAAAAATGGTAGTGAGTTCTATCTCTATGGCTACTTCCCTCCGATCCTCCTGCGACCCGTGTTGCTCTATGTTTATTGATGTTCATACTTCCAACGTCTCAGAATAAGTTAAGTACTATATGTTACCCTACCCTAACCTACCCTAAGGCCAATGTCCATACTCTTACATATTTTGCGCATAGAAGAATGTAGGAATGGGCATAGTGTGTATTTTTGGCACCTATTACATTATTTACCACAAGTCCCGAGTTGACTGGGAGCGAATTCTAAAAGGTATTAAGTCTGCCCTTTGTAGTGATTCTTTTTTGAAGGTGTACAATAAAGCATAAATATATAAATTAAGTAAACATACATTGTATACATTCATACCGCCAATGTCAAACACAAACACATACAAAGAGTTGAAAGTGAAAGTCTCATTACTTAAACAGTATTCAAATTTAAATCGTAATTCATAAAAATGTTAATGGATTACGATTTAATTTCGACTACCGAACGACCACTAATACAGGATAAAGATATAAAAAGTCTGCAATAAAATCCTCTGAGAATCTTCTTTTGTTTAATTTAGGCAGGACCACGTAGTGCTATTGTTTATTCTGTGGCAGGGCGTTCAAGTTTCTCTAATAATTAACCATAAATAATGTTGATAAAAGCAACAAGCAAAATCTGTCGCGCCCTCTATCAACGTCTCGACAAATTGCTGGCAATTATAGTATAATGGATGAGGGTCGAGGATTAGCAGCTGTGAGCGCGTCCACACAACAGTGTATTTGTGAACAAAAGGAGCAAACAAAAGTGACTTAAGATTTCTTAATGCTTATTTATTGTATATCTCAATGTTTCATTTAGGTACGTTTACAGAAATTTTCGGTATTAATTGCTTCGTCATCATCATTTTCAACATTGTTACAGCTCTTTACAGATCCTGACTGCTGAAAATAGGCCTCTCCCAAGAAATGTCAAGTGCACGGTCCTGAGCCACCTGCATCCATCAACATCCTGCATGTCTTACCAGGTCGCCACTTCATCTAGTGGTTGGTAGCCCTACGCTGTCCATTGCTTCAATATAGTATAATTTTCACGCTTTTATTATATGACACTTGCCGCTGTACTACACTTGTAGCGAGCTCTCTCTCTCTAACGACGTAATTATTTCGCCGAGAGCCAAGTGCGATAAAGGTTAAGATTTTCCGCTCAAAGGAATGAATTTAATAGTAGTTTATACTCTGTTTTGTTTTATTAAATAAGTGTACATACGAGCACACAGTCCACCTAGTTGTAAGTGGATGCAGTTAATCATAAGACACATACGGGTATGTCTATCCTCTATTAAGAATAAAAATTTATATTATGCGTTATCACCCCAGAGGACTAAGACAGAATTCCTCGATTTCAACAAAAAGTGTCTTCGGCTCCCTCCACTAACCATACGAAACACAGCATCTTAATAGATGTATTGTCTTTATCCGGTCCATCCGATCCATTCATGCTGCAACCATAATACAGCTGCAGCGTGGTTCTTCATGCTAACAATGTGGGATGATGCTAAAACAGATATCACAAAAAAATTGCATGATAATTTTATGGAGACTAATAAGTTGGTAAATGATGCAATCTGTTCCCTATAATTCGAGAGATGCTGTCAAAGGATTAAATATATGGCTATGAAGCCGCCTTCATCTGCATATCGATTAATAATGTTTTTAAATAAAATAGTTGACTGAGTGAGAATTCCTAATGGTATTAAGTCAGCCCTATGTACTACTTTGTGCATGGAGGTGTAAATAAATAAAAAAATAATGAACGGAAAGTCATTGAGTAATTATATACATTAAATTGTGTACTGTCGTAAGATGTGTGGTGATGTACCTTCGTGCTATGATAGCAGGAAGGCTAAACGTTCACTGTAAATTTCACAGTACGCGACTAGCCCGGCTTCGATCCCCGCCGGCACCAATGAAATTGTTAATTGCAATTTTAAGTGCCGACTAACCACCTTCTCCTAACCACGGTGAATAAAACATCTTGAGAAAGCCTGAGAAACAAGAAAATATTTCGAAGATATTCGAAGTTCGCCAATCCCCTCAGAAATGTGTGCCCAGCGGTGCGGCGTATATAGGTTGTAACTTAAATTTTTACCTTCAGGTAGGTCATTGAAATGTATATCGTAGACTTTTTTTTAATTGTTTGTCTTTATATTCCACTTCTAAAACAGGTTCGAGACAATGCACAGCGAAACATTTTAGAAATATTTTTTTATTCGTACATTTGCATACACTAGTTACCCTGATATACATACTCTTATACTACATTAAAATTACTTAACACATTTTCTCAAAGTTTATTACATTTATCTCTAAATACTAGACTATTAAATATTGTTTTGTTTATTTTCTTTTGTTTTCCCTTTTTTACTTTTTTTTTCTTTCTTTTGCAATATTATTTTGCAATTAGTATTTATATAACATATATAATCTTACAAAATTTTCTTATTCTATATTCCTATTTCTATCT
>DWHP01008706.1:0-10460 GCA_018247895.1 Parnassius honrathi | reverse complement strand
ACACTATTACGTATTATACTGAGTAAAAGCCGACTTAGTTCTTTAAAGTCGGCTTTTCGTTTATATTAAAAGTTTTTTTTTTAACCTTTTGTCACAACGTCATCTAAATGGTTACTTTTAAAACATCATCGCCTATTTTTTCTCCAAATTTATATGGGACTATGAGATTATATGGTTCACAATCGACGAAGTCAAGTTGTAAGCCATTTTTGAAGTCGGCTACAAAACATATCTACATGTCGAATACAGAACCTCCTTTTTGAAATCGCTTAAAATTTAGTTAAAATATAAGAAAATAGAATAAAATATAGAAAGTAGAATCTTATTTGTGATAAAATTATTCACCATGCTTGCGTTTTATATTTTCAGCTACGAACTACGATCCGCATTGTGTTTGCAATTTTTCCACAAATCCGTGCTCTAAATTTTACAAAGCCTAATTGACAAGCCGTTTTCAAAGTCAACGCTTCATGACTAACTAGTTTAGACCATTCAACACAAATTAGGTTGAATGGTCTGAGCTAACTAGGTTTGTGGAAATCCCCCCTATATTTAATCTATGGGGGAGGCCTATGTTCAGCTAAACGAAATGAATGAAGTAAATGAATAGTAATAGGTAGGTAATTAATACGTACTGGATCAAACATGAGGTCTTCACTCATTTTTGAAAACACTATGATTCTGCAAAAACAAATACCTACGTGAATACACCTGTGAAGTGTATAACAATGAACAATAATAAAACTTTGCCAATCTGTGTTAGTTATAATTGCAGTCTGAGATTTCCAATTGCAGTGTTGAACGTTAGCGACCATAGAGTTATGAGTTGGACTAACTGACTGACAAAGAGTTTAAAAAATCACTAGGTCAAACAGTCAAATGTCTCAAAAGTACTGATTATATTTATATACTCTTTGCAATCTTTTCTATAGTTTTTTCCCCTGAGTGATCCACAATTTTTTTGAATTTAAGGATTTTTATTAAGACATGGACACACAAAGGGTCGTCGAAAGGGGCAGAACAACGTCTGCCTGGTAAGCTAGTATACCTATAGTTTAAGAGCCACTGAGCGGTAAACTTACGGTATTTCAATAAACGTCATATGTTTTTTTTCAGTTAGTCCCCTACACCTGAGGTACATAAAATGGGATCTCTTAGGTTTGATCGGCGGTTGATATAGGGGTGTAAGGTGTAAAAAAAATTACCGAAAAAAACGTAATAAGTCTGTCGTTTGACATCTTGTAATATTCAATAAAAGTTACTGAAAAATAACATTGGGAGACACCCATGGCAGTTCCAAGGTTTTTTTTTATAGAATTATGGTGACAAACGAGCACACAGTCCACCTGATGGTAAGTGGATGCTGTGGCCCATAGACATCTACGTTTAACCTCGCTTAAGAATCAAAATGCGGATGCGTTGTCACCCTTGAGGACTAAAATGGAATGCCTCGATTCTAGTAAAATGGGTCTCCGGTTCTCTACACTCATTATACGAAACAGCAGCATTAAGCTGCTATTTTACGCTGGTATTCTGTGAGAGCGTGGTCCTTCCCCGGTCGAGCCGACCCATTAATGTTACAAACATAATAGTTGCAGTGTGGCTCTATCACGTAATAAAAGTATTAGTCATCATCATCGTCATCATACAGCCGTTCACAAGTCCACTGCTGAACATAGACCTGTACCCAAGGAATTCTACAAAGCACGATCCTGAACCACCTGCATCCATCGACTTCCTGCATGTCTAACCAGGTCGTCACTCCGTCTACTGGGGGGACGCAATACACTTAGCTTACTGAAGTTTATCAACGCAATAAGTCTCTCTCTCCCGATTACATTACCTAATCTATGACAATACTACGTACCAAGATTCGCTAAAAACCACTTAGTCTGTGATACTAAGTACCTATGTAATTTTAGGATCAAATCTCACGCAAAGATGTTTTATAGGTACAGATACCGTGTACACGCGCCTTAAACGCTTCCATTTAAAAGGCGCAATATTGGCGTATTCGTTCAATCGTGCCGTCCTTACACTAGCGACGTTCGCAGCGGACATACGTCACGCACCGGTGTTTTTAATTTCGCAAAATGACTGCCTCCGCTATGAAATTGTGCAAAAAATGCTCTTGGAAAAAAGATAAAGATAAGAACATCACTTTGCATAACTAAATATACAATATTCTTGTGTATTTATTTATGAAACAATACGAAAGCTAAATGTCAATACAAGTATTAAAACTGTGCAATAATATTCGAGTGTTGCCTAGTCTATAAAATGTTATTCCCATTTTTTAATGTCGTGATCGACCGAAAAGGTTATTTGTATAGGGGTTTTAAACGGTCTAATTTTACAGGTTTAAACCAACCTATAGAGTTAAACTATTTTAAGGCTTGGGGTTGAATTACATCTGGCAGCACGGAGTTGCACTTTCCTGTGCTTCTATCTTTTTGGTCACTCAGAACCGTCATTTACTACAGCGAGAAAGAGAGATACATAAATATCTACTGTGCTTTTTTATTTCTTTTTAACTGTTACATTAATTATAGGTTTTATTACTTATCTTCAATATTTTAATGCGCTGTTCGTACCTACATAAAAACACATAACCAATGGTTGGTTCCATATTCATCCCCATTTTCTCCAATACGAGTATGGAAATTACTCTGGAGCAACTCAAAGACATGTATATTTAATTTTTGAGAAATAAAAGTATTTACTATTATTATTATTATAACCCCATACACACGCACACAAAAGCACACGCCTCGCACACATATTTTATATTCATACAATCAATAGGTACGTCAATATCAACGAAATATCAAATCTCCCACATTTTTGGGTAATCGATTCGCACTATTATTACCGAAGTCACGCAACATTAATGCGGCCATGGTACGTAAGATACGCGTGTCACGTGGTACTCGTGGACATAAATCAAAGATTGGCGTCACTTGGGCGTCACTATGAACGATGCGATTTGTTAGCAACACGGTATCTGGACTTATAAAATATCTTTGATCTCACGGTTTACTGACACAACTTCTTAAGAGTTTTAATGAAAACATACAGTATACAAACTTTAAACAATGTTTAGATGACTTTAAGTAATTTATCCAGAGTATATTAACCGTTATACCATGTCTAATAAACAACACATCAAAAAAATAAATTGTGTACGTAGGTACCTACTTTGTGATTACGCATTGTGTTAATTAACTCGTATTTTCATTTTTAAAAATGACCATCATTGTTTAAAGCATTTTGCATATAAATATATTATGTATAGTTTATATTTGTACCAAAAACATCTAAATATCTACAACAAATACGACTGAAAATTCAATATTATTTACAAACGCAATTTGAATCAAAAACGTTAATAACGTTACGCTGTCAAGCATTAAATACATTTTGAAATGTGACAAGAGATGGCAGCACTAAATTATGTTGTGTGTTGGTTAGACAGCTATTTTGAAGGTTATGACAAAGTTGTTGCTATGATTGAAAAATATGTGCCTTTTAGTAGAAATGTAGTATATTTATATAAGTATATAAATCGCAAGTTATTAATAACATTCGTTAATTTGACCCTATGTATTTCGTAATTTGAGCACATTTTTATAAGAGATAAAAATGTATCCAACATATTTGATAGTGATTTAATAAGTGAAGTTTTTTTAACAAGAAGTTGACCACGATTGTCGTCGTTTAAACTCGACTGCTGAACATAGGCCTTCCTCATATACTGCCTCGTAGGGGGATATTTGTCATAGTAGCCACGCTTACCGCTAACCGCAGTGTATTTCTATTTTTAGTTGTTATTCGGAACATTGGACATTGCTACTCATCTCCCGTTTATTTTCCTATGTCGTCTCTTACGACATCCGCTATACGATATGGGGTAATGAACGTTCTTACACTGCCACTATAATAAAAAAATAATTACAAACCGTTAAAGGTTGAAGCCATTTTGTTTTGCATATCATCTCAACAATTGGTTGAATAAAAAGAGGCGTGTGTATTTATTTTATTCATCCGTTAAGTCTATAGTCTATTTATTTTCGTATGCTGCGAAACATAAATTTCAATATTTTTCCGCACTTTATCCAAAAATTATGTAAACTTTTTTCTGTACTTAATACATTTATTGAGCGTTTTGAAAACCTCATTAAGAATAGGTTTGTCATTTCATCTTTTTCTATTTTTATTTCCTACATATAGAATTAACGATAGCTTTTCGAGGAAGATTGAGATTCCGTATTATTTTTTAATCTTTAAAATGTAGAGATTGATTGAATAAAACGGACTTTCAAAGGGCAAATTTACAAAAAAAGAAACGTTCATACAATAAAACTAGTTTTCTTTAAATTTTTAATCGAAATAATGTAACAATAATCATAGTACATTTAATCAGCCCTGGAACATTACGATTGATAGTTATCAGGAATTAGGGACGTGGTCACTAGGTTTATGACAAATCCTTTCTGCGCTTGTTGTTATCGATAATTATAATATATCAACAAACTGACACGCACCGGCACTGTTCTGGCAAATAACGCACGTCGCGCTAACGTCATTCTTTAAAAAAACGTTATTATGGCGCCCTAATCTTAACTTCGGCTTAGAACAAATGTTGTTTTTAGGCTGATTTTAGCAGAAGATAAGCAAAACCGAAGCTAAAGTTTTGATCAGAATTTACTTACCGAATTTACTTACCGATAATTAAGGGTGAAGTAAGTCATGCAAAAATTCGATAATTTATAATTATTGTTTTTCAAGTTGCCGGACTTTTAATTATTTTTTAAATTCCTGGATTATGTACGAGTATCATAGTATTTGTAGTAGTTTTTAAGTAAATTTTATTTTATAGTGGCAACACTCGTCTCTGCAGTAATTATTGTATGTATTTCTGAATTTTCTGAGCGCCATTGCTTTTTACCGATGTAATGTTGAAATGATTCTAATCAGTTTACATCCGGAGTTGTGTGTGATGTTTTAATAAAATATTGAAGTGATTGTGTAATAAAACTATTGAACTTCTTAAAATTTTTGTGCTGGGCTTTGTCATGGCCGGTAAGTGCTGACTTTTAGCGCCCGATAGACAAGGGCGAATCGGATTCGGGAATCGGAAATAAGTCGAAGATGTTTTATCGTTCGAACTCCGACGGTAAATGCAATGTTTTTGTCCTTAGTTTGGTTATTAATTCTATAGTGTTTTAATGTAATAATAGCATAGTGCCAGTGTTTGGTTTTTGTAATGTTTGAGGCAATCATTTTAACCTTTTTCTTTATGATTTCACTTCTGCTCTAAATTTGTTTGTTGAAAAGAAGGTTCTCGCAAAGGTTTTTCTTCGTATATACACTACATAAACACAAGAACATATACCTAAATGGGCTATTGCTAATTTGTTTGTGTGATCAGATGATTTCGATTGTTGATTACGACTCGAAGGTCAAATCAATGTATTTAGCAGATTTTTGCATTTAGGATTATTTTGAATATATTCCAAATGCTAAAACAGGTAGACGGATAAACTTGTTATGAGGTTATTATCAGTTCGTAGAATTTTTATGTACCCACATCAAATAATAACGAATATTAGCCCTTTGTTCTAATATTACGTCTTTTCTGTTGCTAAGAAATGAAAAAGCGGAATAAATATAGGCATATTTAACTATCCAGTTATATTTTGAATTTCAGCTCGATTTAATGGCTTGTGTGCTGATTATCTGTAAATTATTTCTTTAAATGATTATACAGTATAGATCTCTGCTCCACACATTTAAATTGTATATTTGCTTATCATATAATATTACAGCATAAACAAAGGTCATGTTAATATATTACAATTTGTGCTATTTGTTAAGTTTGTTCCATTCTAATCAGAAGATTCTACAAATTTAAACAATTCTCATGTATTTACTGTTATGTTGAAGAAGTACATTATGAATTTGTAAATTCTTATTAATGCAGAACTTCAAAAATTTATGCATAGATTAGTCATTTGTAATTTTATAAAATTAGCTTGCCTGACAGACATTGTTGTCCTTTCCAGTGGGTGGCATGATGAGTTTTGCTCCAAATTCATTTCAGATTTTGTACAGTCTAAATAATAAATATTATATTATGGGGTGAGGGTTTATTGTTTTGTTATTTTGGTCCAAAAAATATAGAAGTTTTTTATTATCTATCAGATTCTAACATATATGAAATATGAATATAACAGATATGAAACATAGTCTTGGTAAAAAGAAATATATTGTGTAAATATGATCTCAATCAGTCAAGTCATCCATAACTTACATGTTTGCTAACTTACACACCAATGGTTATATATTTATATTAGAGATTCGCTCCGACTTCGCACTGGTGATTTATGGATCTCAAAACGGTGCCACCTACCAGCTTCACTTGTAAATCTAAACCATTCTCGAATCAACTTAATCACACAAAATTTTAACAAAACCAGTCCAGCCATTAATGTGAATTTCGGGCACATACACATGGATAGAAGAATTATACAGGTATATAAAGATATTTATTAATAAGCATAATTCACGAAAAATTGGATAATAACAAAATTCATTCTTTCACATCAGTTAATAACTTTCAACTGTTCCAAATAAAAGTTATTACTCTTAATCTGTAATGAAGCCACAGTTTTACTGTGATAGTTATGCTAGGTACTCCCAATGGACAGACTGCTGCGCATATGGATTAATATCACAGTAACAACTGACAAATGGGACTACACATATTCAGTTATGCCCAACTGAAATCCCACACATAGGTGAAACTACAATATTTTTTTATAATGAATTTGGGTAGCCCAGGAATATTATTAATTATTACCTCATTTAAATTATGTTGTTATGTAATTCAACTTAATTTTTAAACATATTTTGTCCATTATATCAGTGTTTGGTATTGTCAACCAAAGTGACAAGTCTTCCAAGCAGAATTTGTTATTGTATTGCCACAAGTGATTAGTATACTCATTCAGTATGATAAGACAAATGTATACTCACTTGTATTATGATACTAGTAATGAAAAAGAAGTTAAAAAAAAGTAAAATGTGACGGAAGAAAAACTTGCATAGAATACCAGTATGAAAGAACTAAATAATGCTGTTGTGTTTTATGTGGTGAGCGATGAATACAGAAGGCTTCTTTTATTGGTGACAAAGGCATTTCATCTTAGTCCTTAAGGGTGACACAGCATCTGCATTCATGTTTATTGCTACTGCATTCGCTAAATATTGGTTAAGACTGTATACTTGTGTGTCATCCCTATGTGGTTTTGCACACTACAAGAGTTGGGTGTTTAAGTCATCTACAGTATAGTAATAATAATAATTATAATAATTTCTCTCCCACCATGAATGAAATGGACGATACATCTTTATTTTAACAATATTTTGTCATTTGTGGAAGATTGGTGCCCGTGTTGGTTCAAACACCCGCATTATAGGTCACCGGGCCCCCTCCAAATTTACTGTAGGTACTTAGTATAATATACAGAGGTTAGATTTGTTATGGTTAGAAAATATATTATATAGAGCGAATGAACAGTTTTGATACATAGAAATAAATAAAATAAAAACCATGTATGTAATTTTTTTTTAATTTATTCTTATAAAGAGTACATTATTTATATTTTAAATTTTGCCAAAGTTGTTGTTTGTTGGCAATGCAACCGTTTATCATTTCACACTCCTTAATAACAATATCTGGTACTTATAAATACTTAAATTAACACAAAAATAATTAAAGAGACATTCACCACTATGGATACAACGACAGATAATGTTTCCTCAAGATGGATTTGAGCTACGACTTAGTTACACTTTCATCACATATATCCACCACCTCATTACACAAAGTTGGAATTATCCATTGCCTTGTATGCTGTCCAAAGTAATTTTCAGCCCAAGGTACGAGATATTTCTCTTTGAGTAATTTGACATTTCACAACATATTTTATATAATTCCATTTACCTAATATTGCCCTAAGCCTGTTACACACTAATTCAACATTCAAGTCCCATGAGAAACGATTATGTATAACCAACCCTAAATATTTATAGTTTGTTACACATTGTAACCTTTTGCAGTGGCAGAGAGAGCTCGACTGGTCAGTATGCAGGCAATTGTAAGTGTGACCCATAAGAGCTATATCTACTATTTTTCTAGAACGGTTTTAGGGTGATGATATTACTATTAATTTGGTTTTATTCGGGTTCATGATAATACCATTGTCGTGGGTTCAATTTATTAAATTATTTAAATCCTGCTGCACTTTTAACTGTATCTGGCTATTATTTTTTAATACTTACGTATGTGAGTGTGTGACTGTTAATATGTGTGTGTGTATGTTTGTGTATATTTAAGAAATTATTAGTAGAGTAATTGTTCAGTGTCTCTGTATTAAAGAGTCAAGATATTCCAGGAGTCTATTTTTACATGACCATTTGTTAACTTCATAAATAGACAATTTTTGGTGTAATTTATTGTACAAATACGGTCCCAGAACATGAAGAATTTCCTTGCAAAAAATGTGGCACAACAAAGGCACTGATCGGGTTACAAGATTATTATGACAATGTTCCTTTTGAGTTAGTTTTATGTTTGTGTATTGTCTTAAAACTTTTTACTTGTCATTTGTGCTACATATAAGTACTAATAACAAGTAGAAAGTCAAAAAAAGTCAAGGATCATCATACCCAAGCACAATACGACTTGCTAGCCTACTTGCATGTCTTTTCTATCTAAATACGACAAGGCCTTAACATTTACACAAATTAAAAATTAAATCCTTGTTGAAATAGTTAATTGGGACCCATAGGCACCTCAAAGCATTGGTTGTGTTTAAAGCAAACTTCTATATATAACACCAAATAAAACAACTTTAAATGGAAGTTAATTGTAAGGAAAAGATAAATGAGGAGATGTTTAACTCTTTTACATTTGTTAGGTGCCAAATCTAAATGACACACAAACAAGTAAATTGAATGGACTGTATTTAATAATTTTACACTTATTGCACACTGTACAATTAATAATGCCGCACAATAGCTGCGGTTACAAGTTAGCATGTTCAAGCAAGCATAGTTAGCATATTCAAAAACAGAGATCATTCACTATGTTACTAACTTAAATATTACTTAATACTTTTTCCAGTATTTAGTCCTGAGTAATGTTTATCTTGACTAATATTTTAATACTTACCTGCATAAAACAAACATGTATTTATGGTTTAATACTTACCTCCATTAAAGTAATACAAAAAATGGAAGGAAAGTAGGTTACAGAAATACAAATGTTGCTACATAACAAAAATACTTTGTTCCCTTTTCTATAGAGAATTTTACAACATTTACCTTTTTATTACCTATTTATTTTGCATCTTTTCAGTATTCATTTGAATTAAAATTACAGCCGATTAAAAGTCTACTCCACTGCTCTTCTTGTGTTGTGTGATTGCCTCATACGAGAGTGGTCCGATAAGTACGTAGCCTACCAATGATAGTGTATATTATCCTTAATATACACTACACTATCACTGTAACCTACAAATGAAAAAACGAAAATTTTGGAAAAAATATAATTTATTTTTCAATATGATCTCCTTTTAGTTTGACACACTTGACCCAGCGATGCTCGAACTTCTGTAACCCCGTTTGAACAACAGTTTTCTCGAGGTCTGCAAAGTAGGCCTTCGTGGCGGTGATTACTCTTCTTTCGTGTGAAATTTCTGCCCGGCGAGTGACTTTTTCAAGTTGGGGAAAAAAAAGATGGCGCACGGGGCCAAATCTGGAGAATACGGTGGATGGGACGGCAGTTCGTAGCCCAATTTGAATAATTGTGCCGTGGAGAGTGCGGAGGTGCGAGCCGGTGCATTGTCGTGGTGAAAGAGCACTTTTTTCTTCGCCAAATGGGGCCGTTTTTTTTAACTCGGCATCGAATCGGCCTAGTAATTCGACATAGTACTGCCCTGTGACTGTTTTGCCCTTCTCCAAGTAGTCAATGTATATCACACCTTGCGAATTCCAGAAAATGGTGGTCATCACCTTTCCGGCCGATGGGACAGTCTTCGCCTTCTTTGGAGCTGGTTCACCGGGTAAAGTCTACTATTTCGACTGTTTCTTGGTCTCTGATGTGTCCATGTTGACCAGTGGAACCATGTTTCGTTGACGGTGACGTAACGACGCAACAACTTCTTAGGATTGCGCTTAAACAGCGCAAAACACTGCTCTGAAATGGTCACACGGTCGCGCTTGCTATCCGGAGTGAGCAAACGCGGCACCCATCTTGCCGACAGCTTTCTCATACCCAAAGTTTCGTGGTTGGTGTGTAAACCTGTATGACCTTCAGTGATTCTGAGTATCAGGTACGCGACCCTCGTCGACACACTCCCAATCTTTACAACGTTGTTGACGAGAGACTTGTG
>DWHP01008705.1:0-10460 GCA_018247895.1 Parnassius honrathi | reverse complement strand
TCGTCAGTCCTCAGGGTGCGTGCGTTATACGTTGCCAGGTCGAGTCGTCGTAGGTGGCAACCGAACCTCCACCGGAGGTTCTTAGCACCCCCTAAATCAATATTTATGAATATACTATTACAGGAGCTGAAACAAACAAGAACGTCGAACGCTCGAAAGATTATTATGCGTACTGATTAATGATTAGACGCAGCCTGGACAACGTCATTCTACGATGTCGTGAGCTTTGTCAACAACTCATGGTCAACATATACGTGAAGATAGAGTGCAAACGGCTACGACACTTACGATATAATCAACTCAAGCTGCGTGCGGAAGAGTACTCTCACTTGCGAGACGCTATTGACGACAACGCCGACGTTGCCAAAATTGGTAACTCTGTCATTTTACCATCATAGTACGTGGGCAGTCCACATCATACGCTAGAATATATACTGGATACTCTGCTTTACGTGCGCGAATATGGACGATCGTGTTTATTTATTACGTTCACATGTAATCCAAAATGGAATAAGTAAGTCAAAAAGTAAATTGTGACAAAGAAATTTCTTATTATTACTATTATCATAAATATTATTATTAAACGAGTTTAATGCAATGACGTAGTGCAGTGAACGAATAAAGAAAATAATTAAATAATAATCAACTGTACACTATAAGAATAATTTGAAAAGATGATTATACCAATGACATTTTATTTACAATTCTATTTTAAACTTCATTCAAACTTTTCCGCGAATATTATTTATGTTAGCAGGCTATGTGACAATCTAGTATAGCATCAGTTGTCTTCAAACTCTATTTAGAAATAAATTATTACATGTATGTATGGCTGCTCAAAAAGCCAAAAATATCGAGATCTCCCAGTCGAAAAAAGAATTATTATAACTAAACAAAAGAAAATTAAACAGCCATATATTCCATAGCTTTTTACATGACAGATGACATTAAAAATTAATTGTGTTGAAAAATTGATGTTTTCAAAAGTTATCGTATTTAACCCTACGTACGTACTTGAGAAATCCACACCATTAGCCACTAAACCACTTTTTCAATGTAAAAATAGCAATTAATCGATTTAAAAAAATTCGTAAGTTCAACAATCTTTCTAATAATGTGATTTTTATATATTTTATATGTACAATATGATTGTTAGACAAGATTTCATGCGATAAAACCTTGGGATCTTGATTTTCGGACATAGTAAAACATACCTGCGCGCTTCGCGACTGAGGCATGCAAAATACAATCGAATTGAGAATTACTTCCTTTTTTAAGTAGACAGAAATAGTATTGACTCAATAGACAAGCAATATTCCTTATATTATTTAATATTTGAAACTATACCGTCTTGAAAAGATGTTACAATAAAAAAATATTTCATGCATAAAATTACTATTTAGTTTTTATTTAGTATAGATTTTACTAGGTCATTTTTGGTAGTTCTTGAAGATATCACCCACTTATCTTTATCTGTCGATAAACAGTGAGTAACTGCTGTGTTTAAATAAGAAGAAAGCCAGAATACTTACAGATATTGTGGCATTTCATGATATTCATCAGGCTCATTTACTGCCCAAGAATTCGTCTAGGTAGATCCCACCTTTTTAGCTATTGCTACCGCTAAGTAGGATGCATTTACTATTATATTCCAGTTTCAGGAGCAAGAAAGCTAGTACAGTTATAATACATCTGTAGATTTCTTTATACTTACCTACACGCGAACAATAAATTTTGTCATTTAATTTCTATTAAATAATAATAATTTATCGAAACCTAATACATAATTTTATATATTACCAGCGTGAAGTGACGGACTAAGTCCACAACCCATGACCCACTATTCCGTAACATCATCCCGCGGATATCTTTCTAATAACGACTCAAAATAATATAATAATTTGCCAATCCGCATACTGAAACGCAAGAACTATGGCAAACATCACCCTTATGATGCAACCGCAGAATGCAGCCTATGAGGGAAGGCCTATTTTTAACAGAACGCAGTAATGAAATGATGATATTTAACGACGTCGATGAAATTAATATTTTGGAACTACTCCAATTATAAGTTTGCAACCCTATGTAAAAATTATTTTATTTATTCTTATTTTTTTTTTCATTCAAATCGCTGAATCTAAGAAATGTGTAAGAAATTTGTATGTGGTAGAGCCATGCTGCGGTTATATTAGTAGTAATTTCTGCAAAAAAAAACTGATTTCTGCGATCCGCGCACATAAAAACCCTAAGAAATTGCAATGATGAAAGCGTCTTGTTTCGTTTGTAAAATAAAAAATTCAATCACTCAAAACCTCTTCAAACGTCTTTATTACGTATTTACGTCAATCGTTTTATTTTTTATTCATATATTCTTTATTGTATTTCCTACTACAAAATAATACAAGGGGCGGACTTAATGCCATGAGGAATTTTCTACAAGTCTATAAATTTGTTTATATTTAATACCATAATTCATATTTAAAACGTTTTCCTCCACATACGACTAATATCGAAAATGTAATTTACTCTACTATTTTCATTTATAATACCTAGCTTTTCTTTTAAAATAACTGAAAAATTCTTAAAAGGAATTCCAATAAGGAACTTGGAAGTAAATCCCTTATATTGCGAGAGAAAAGCATTGCGTCTACAATACAGCACTGAATATAATATGGACTTAAAGGGATAAGATAGTTTCAATTGGGTACTTTGTATACGGAGCCTCAAAGTAGCAGACGAACTCACTCTCGTAAAGATTTTCTTCACGGATCAAGCAGCTTACTGACAGCCTTCTCGGCGTAGACAAGAATGCTCGATAGACCCTCGTGCGAATCGAGGCAATGACCCCAATCCGCAATTTGGCCGGTTTACTTTCGCCGTGGCGTATTGTTACGCAATTTCACCTTATCCGCTTACACTTGACCTCGCGCCTCGTTTGCCGATTTAATCATGCATAGATATATACGTAAACTAACACAAGGGTTTTCCCAAAGCTTTCCCTACTAGTAATTCATTATAATATAATTTTCTTGTTCCAAATACTCCTTTGATTTTCTCTTAAGATAACCACGGGATGATATTATCGGTTAGTGGATTCAGTTGCGCCACCACTACACGGTGAAAGAAAAATGAAACAGGAAATGGGATGCAGCGTCTTCCTCATAAAAACTGCGGTTACCAACCCAACAGCAAAGCGTGGCAAATATTTTGTTTATGAGGTTATGGGGCAGGCGTATCTTCAGCAATGAATTTTGATAGGCTGTAACGACGATGATGATATGTACCTTTTTCTTCTTTTATAACTTGCTTTTAACACCCTCCTTAAATATGTCTATGCACAGCACTTAGGTATTTTAAAAAGGATAACAAATGTAGGCAACTTAAAGGATTTGACCATACTCACCGACGGATTGTTAAGCACAGTCTTTAGGATTTGGGTTTGGCCTTGTCGAACTTTATATTTTTATTAAGTGTTAAAATTCCTTTTCTGTGTAGAAGCCTGTCTGAGTAGGTCCCTTTTAGTCATTTCTGACACCAAATAGCAGTGCGTGTACTACTGTATTCTCATCTAAAAGGTATAAAGAGATAATACAATTATAAGCTGTAAAACATTTCAACGTAGCGCTCACAGGTGACAACGCGTCTATGTTTTTAACCATTGAGTTAAAACAACCCCGATGCATATATTATATTATTTCTAATTTAAAATGATTATTATTATATATTGTTTTTATAAATCAAACAAATGTATTTTATCTCGACATATCGAATACGTTTGCTATATTACCATTTAAAATTATAACATTTACAACTCTGGCTAAATAACTAGGCTAAACTTAACGTTGAACTGTACCCAGTCCATATAACCTTGCCTTCACCTTACCTACAAAATATGTATAGAACGAAGTTTGCATATTTACGAAACTAAAGATGTCTAATTAGTTAGGGTCAGATTGCATATTTTGACGAGCTTTTCGTATTTTTTTACAGTAAAAATGAATATAAGTGTGAATTGGTTTACTCCTTAGAGTATATACAAAAGCATAGTTTATTATGTTGTATACTCTAAGTTTCCCTCACTATGAGCTTTCCTTAATAAAAAACTTAAAAAAATTAAACTTAATGTAAGTTATTTATTAAAAAATTGCACAATTGATTATAAAAAAATCTCATTCACCAATCAAAAAAATAAATATTCTGTATTATTAACCTTCGAACAAAATTGGTTTGGAGAAAACATCGTCATTTCATCTTGAGATATACGTGACGAAATGTTCACTGTGTAAGACACAGACATCCTTATAAAATAGTGGAACAGGATACGTCTACTCAACGTTGAGGTATTCGTATTATGTTAAAATGTGTTTTTTAATAAAGAACTATTACGATTACCTCCTAAATGGGAAGTTAATGTTGATTTTGTTGTGAATGTGAGTATGTTTTCCTGCTCCATTTCTTCCACTTTATCAGCCTACCGATACGGTTGGAAGCTATCAACTACGTGGTCATCTGTTTTTCTTCTTCTTTCTTTCTCATTATTCTTTTTTTCATCTCTTTTTTGCCATCAAAATGTCCACGGCTTGACCTGAATATCTTCTATTGGACAAAATGGCCTTAAATTCCACATTTGATAGCGATCGCGTTACTCGTCTCGCATTTTTATCCCTGCTCAACGTCTTCAGTTTAAATATTTTACGTCTGGCGTAAACTAGATTGTTTATGTACAAATTGTGCCTACAATCGATACATATCAATTTGAAAATTTTGTTTGCGTGACATGGTATACATCCTACTGCTTTAGCTTATTCAGTTAAATTACTAGATTTCTGTAGATTTGATATGATCACATAAGAGTAAAGGTTAGAGTGACACTGCACTCTCACGACCAACCTTATCAAATCACATTAATTTGGACCACGTAAATCAATAAACATGGCGTTGCCCAAATAAGAATATTACTGCGTAATATTACGACTTTTTGAGAAAATTAAACTAACGGAACTCCGAGTCTCTATTGTATTCGCCTTATTACTTATAATGTACTAGGAGCTATCAACTACATGGAAATGTCGGAATTCCCAAAGAAATATCTAGAATCAAAGTAAAAAAACAACAACGAAGTACATATTGCATAGGTGTTGACATTTTAATGAGTCTTACGTTAAGAAGCTGACTTGAGATCTTAATGTATTCTATTAACGACGTATTAACGAGAATACATTGTGAGCACCGGTTTATGACGTTATCTAAATGTGTTTCATTAATAATACTTAGCCTCCATCGCACAATATAGTTTATTTTGATTAGAGTATTTCATTTCCTCGCTCTTCATCTCTTCCTTATATGCTTTAGAAAAGCGAGATTGTTCTCCAGTATTCCCCATGACGTGCGAGTTTTAAATGCATACATTTGTTTACAAATTATTATATATACTCATCTGGTTTGGGAGAATAAATATATAAAAAGAAATGATAAATATGCATAAATGTACCTATATTTAATATACTAACATAAATAAATAAATAATACATAAATCAAATAAAATCCAAAGCAGATGGAAGCCCTCAGCAGGAGAGACCAAAGGGCCGAGGGTTAGGGGGAAAGGGAAAGAAACCGAAGAAAGGGAAAGAAGGCGGACGATGCGGGCGGTATTGAAGAGCACCGCCTTCTGCATTTGAGCCTGGAGCGGTCCATCACGGAGTTCCAGCCGCCTCAGATGACCCAAGAGGCTGACATTATCCCATTTGCATAGACGACTATTGGAATAATTTCGGTTAGCAGACCACCCCACATGTCGGCCACCTCGTGAGCCAGGTCCAAGTATTTTGTTTGCTTATCTGTTTCAGCTTTCACGAGATAATGTTGACCAAAAATATTCTTGATTATGCCCGGTCCATCATCACAATATCAGACTTATTCGTAAGAAAAGTCCTGTCTGTGATGATGGCTCGGTCCCAGTAGAGCCGGCACGATCATTTTTGAACACGGCTTCCGGCAAGTACTTGTCAATTGGCAATTTCCGCAGCCGTTATCCACTTGCCCAGAGACAAAGGACGTACTCCACTGCCCCGTATACTGCTCGAGGAAGTCCCTAACTGTACAGTCAATATTGTATAGCTCGAGGACCCTTTTTGGCCATGTATGGGGCACCGAGTCAAATGCATTTCTGTAGTCTATTTAGGCGGCGGAGAAGTTCCGACGGTTGCGTTTCGCCACTTTTCTTATGACAGCGTCAATGAGCAGTAGTTTCTTGGTTCCACGACCACCATTCCGACATTTTGAGCGCGCTACATCACCTAATTTGAGTCCAGGTGACGAGTGACCTTCGCGCTCAAAATAAATGTTTTTTCAAAATCAAAATAAAAAGTCAAAATAAGTGTCTTGTTTATTGTCTTGGGGCGGTATTTGCTCGGGTCTGTGGTAGCCTGATCCTTAGGAACCAAATGGGTGATCCCAGTAATGAAGAGGCTTAGGAGCGACTTCTGATTGAGAGCCTCTTGAAACTGTTGGGCGAGCACAGCGTGACACACCACGAACCCCTCCAATCAGTAGTGATGTAGCCCATCGAGCCCGGACCTTTCCAGTTCGGGGCCTTCTGGACCGCCTCAGTTACGTCATCCGGCTTTATGATGACGGAGTCTATAGGCGTAATACCCGCACACTGTTTCGCTACAACTTCCATCCAAAGGCCTTCGCTCTGGTTTACGGGCTGCGACCATATGCTGCGCCAGAATGCAACAGTGTCAGCCTGGTTCGGTACTCGGCCTGTTTCACTTACCACTGGTCGCTCTAATTATTCATAGAGCCTCTTCTGATCACTCCGGAAGAGACGATTTTGGTTGAACAGTGTCAACCTCTCGGTATATTGCCGTATCCGCTTTCCCTCTCAGGGATTGCGCTTTCCGCTTTCTCTGCTTCAGGTCATCTATGCGCTCCATCAGTTAAGCATTATATCCGACTGGGACGAGCTGACATTTGTCCCAGCAAACGCCATCCTGACGGCGCGCACAATCCTTGACTTGTTATTGCCTGACCTGAAGCATATAAGAGCCTTAGACTTTGCGATACGTATCTCAATTCTTATTCTCCAGACTGGGATAACGCTACTTTGTCTAGTAGCACGTCCAGCCGTAAAAACCTTGGCACAAAATACGGCAGACTGCCAGTGCAGTGCCAAAAAGAATTGAGTCCGTCTAGCAAAGGTCCCGCCTAGCTTCCAAATAGATCACCAGCAATTGGTTTAGAGCCCTCACGACAGCCCGATTCCGCTTGCTTAGGGCTATGCAGGGATGTCCCAGTCGATTTTCAAAAGGCGCACTGCGCGTTTCCACAATCGCCTCTTTCAATGTACTCCTCATTTGCTCTAGTTCTAGTTCCTGGGCAACTGTTCCATCATCCTTTGAATCAACCACAACTGGAGTAATCACGGCGGCATCCACGTGTTCAGGTTGCGCTGCAAATTATGGCGTCGCATCCTCAGCCGTAGCATTTTCATTTGATGAGGGAACAGCCTCACGTCGTAGCCGTTTGAGTTCGGCGACATCAAATATATTTGAGCGCAAGATATACCGAACTCGGTCTACCAGGTTTTGCTCTGTGATGGTTATAATTGGCTCCAGCTCAGCAAAAAGACGATGCATATAGTTACGCAAAACCTCCAACTTCTCTCCCTTTTGCCCTAAAATACGCCCGCAATGCGTTAATATTTATTTTGATTGTCCATCGCATGCAGCGTATTCCACCAGTGGCGGGTACCGATTGCTTGGCCTGCGAAGACCCTGCCGACACCAAGCTAGCTGATGTGGATGATGGATGCGAGGGGCTGCTGGGTGGTTATGTAGCACCTCGCGTTCCGCTGGCGATTCGCATGCTGCCGGGTCCAGCGCCAGCTCCAGACCAGCTCCAGAGAATTCCATTACTCATTTTAATGGACATCATTCAAAGAGAGACGCCCAGACCCGGCACCATTTCGTGGTGAGGCAATGTGCACAAGCGGACCTTTGCACCTTCAATTTTTGCAGAGGCACGGCGCTATCCCCTCTTGGCAAGGTGCTGACTGACTGCGCCCACGTAATAGTTTTGTCACATAAACTTCCCTACGCCTTATTATTATTATTATTTTGCCTTTACTGGGTGTACTATACATTATTATGTTTCTAAACATAGTAGCAAACTATTTAACTTATAATCCAGCACATCATGTTTCCCGGTTTGGTGGGCAGAATATATTGAGACATAGCTCTTTCCGTCTTTTTCTATTATTAGCTTTTCTTGTCCAGTTTGTCCCCTTAATAATCTTGGTATTGTTTATCCATCTTTTGACTTGTCTTTCCTTTTGATGTTACGTGGTTGTCATTCCGTTATGATTTTCGTCCATTTGATTATTTCATGTGGTTTCAAGTGTCATCCCTTGTCATGTGTTCCGTCCATTGATATTACAAGTGTCGTATTACGTATTTGCTAAGCCAAATGTAACCTGTTTGGAGTATAAGTATATTTCAATAAATAAACAGGATAATAACGGTAATTTAGATTAAATGTAAACAAAGCATAATATTATATATATTACCTATATTATATAGTACTAATATTTTTCCCGTCTATTTAGGAAAACAGCTTTGTCATATTTACCACTTCAAGTGTTTGTTGTTTTTTTGAGTAACGTACAGTATAATCAAGAAACGTTTAATTATGAACAATAATATCAAGACTTAAAATCAATGCAAATAACACAAATGACACATAGCGAAAGCCAGCCATATTTCTTATTTTCACTCCATTCTCTAAAACGAGTACCGTTATTGTTCAAAAAAGCTAAAAGATTAACTGTGAGATCGCTACGCTGCTCAGGTGCTCGACTTCTTTTATACAAATGAAGATTACAAACGAGCACATAGTCCACCTGCTGGTAAGTGGATGCTGTAGCGAATAGATACATATAGCCATCGGTAATTAACTAAAAATGCAGGAGTGTTTTACAAAAATGGTCTCGCGTCATTATGCATAGAGCTGCTGTTACGCTAATATTTAGCGAGAGTGTGGACCTCACGCTTATTGTTCTTTCAAAACATAAATTTCTGTTAAGCAATTTTTTGCTCCCAGCGTCGTGTTTCAATCTACGTATAAAATTAATGGGGAAATTCACAAATAAATATTTCCATTTTTCGTGTTCATATTGTAAAAAACAAATATGAAGCTATTTCATATCGCATTTTGACCAATACAAAAAATAACTGAATACGATTGTGTGAGTGCACGAAAATTCAAGGGGTGTTTTATCGATGAAGGGGGATTTTATTTTAAATTCGTATGCTTTTTTGTGTTTCCATCTATTTCTCATGAACGTTATCACTGCATATAAAATGTTACTTGACTCTCTGATAATTTCACATATGGTTGTTTATGTATTTCTGATTCAATTTGTTATTACTATAAAAAATCACTAACTCACACTCACTCCAGAGGTGTAGTGACACCGAAGTGCGTCTTAGCCTTCGACACGAGAACACGCCAGTTGTCATTAGCTTGAAGCGTTGCTCCAGCGATATTTAGGGCGACCAACTGGAATTCGTCCAATCGATTGCCTATAGTAGCCACCGGAGGCGATGTTCATTTATTTCTCTAATAATGTTTGACTCGGCCATGAGTTCTTTTTTAGTTTTGAGTTTTCAGATTTTCCTTTTGGATACCAATATGTTGTTGCTGAAGCGTAAAAAAATAAAAATACTTATTTAAAAAAGTGGCCAAACACCTTGCCACCGAATATAATATTATATCACTGATTTACGAGACAGTCCTACAATTTAAAAATTTCAAACAAAACTAGCTGATGATCTCCAAATGCCTGAAAATATTTTCTTGGATCATAGCTAAGAACACTCTCGATCAAGTCACCTTTCAAACAAAAAAAAACTAAATCTAAACATTTTAATCTGTTTGGGAGTTACGATGCCGCAGATACACAGAAACACATATATACTTTTTCGTCGGGGATTAATAAAAAGAAGGACTTTGAAGAGCTGTAATGATGATGATAATGATCATGATTGTTATAATAAAATAGTCTACCTAATTCTAATGCATCCAAGAAGTACTATATTGCATCCCTTAGGCCGGGTCCAGACGAGTGTAACGTGTAATGTAATCCACCGTGTTATTTAGCGTCAGCAGTGTGGACGGCACACAAACTCAAAGCGAATTGTGTACGCGAAACTATTTCAAAAGCTGTTTCCACTCAGTTGCTACGAATATGCTGAATAGGAAGGTCGTGATAGCTGGTGCGGCTTTTATTTTCATGTATTTACTAACTGAAGACCGGAAACGTCGAAAGCGTCGATGGTGGAAAACTAAATTGTATAAAAGAAGATCTTCTTTACTTGTGGAACTAAAATCTCAGCATATAAGTGGTCAATATAAAAACTTTACCCGGATGTCGCCTACTGACTTCGAATATTTGTTAA
>DWHP01008704.1:0-10460 GCA_018247895.1 Parnassius honrathi | reverse complement strand
TCAGAGTTAGAAAGCGCCGAACAACCGGAGATGACATGCCTAAGTGACTCCCCGGGATGGCGACAAGCTCGACAGACATCGACGGTGCCATCCTTTAGGATGTATCTCCGATAGTTGTTGGTCTTGATAACCTGATCCTGCCAATATAAAGGATATTATATATTATATAAAGGACATAACCAAGCATCTTCACCCCAACCCTTCCATTAAAATCTCTTAACATAACAATATTAACATTTCACTTATATTTCATTAACACCATTCTTACCATCTCCCGAAACTGCTCTCAGATATAAGTTGTCTATAAGTCCACTTTCATTCGCACCCATAGCAGTCTCGGGCTCAATCAAACTCTTTCACACATTGACGCATTCTTTCTGAAAGGAGGATTTTTTTAATAGAATAAGGGTGACAAACGAGCAAACAGTCCAACTAATAGTAAGTGAACGCTATGGCCCATAGACATCTACATTTATTCTCGATTAAGAATTAAAACGCAGAAGCGTTGTCACCCCTGAGTACTAAGATGGAATGCCTCATTTTCAGTAAAAAAGGGTTACTCCACATACGAAACACAGTATTATTAAGCTGCTATTTTACGCTGGTATTCTGTGAGAGTGTGGTCCTTTACCGAGCGTACCAACCCATTCGTGCTATAACCATAATATAGCTGCAGGGTGGCTCTACCACGTATAATCCGACTCCATGGCATATCCGTTCGTCTCGTCTACACCAGACTAGTACGGGTTATACATGCCATGTAAAGGGGCATCCTTTCCCTTCCGTTTCATATGATTTACACATAACACATCTATTCCTCTATCATGCATCATATCGCATACTTTATCCATATTATCATTTATTCCTCCACAAACATTCAGCGTAGCTAGTGAATACACTTGGACCTCACCAGAGGGCTAGATCAGACACAGAAACAGAAACTTTTTTATTCAATGTAGATTATAACAATTCTTATTGAAAGTCACTTTTTTAAATTAAATTACCACTGGTTAGCAAAAAAAACCTCTGCCCTGGGAAGAACCAGCAAGAAACCCAGCGGGACTATTTTCTTTTTCAATAATAGCTTACAATCATGTTTACAATTAGCAACACAAAACAAATTAGAAATAGCTTGGTAGCGATTACCCTTCCCTGGGGTTATTTAGGATAAAATAAAATTACGTAATATCTTGAGATAACTTGATAGGAGGCCAAATTCCCCCTCCCCTTAACATGGAAGCGGAATTAAGTGAGGGTCTACCCCAGGAAGATACCAGCACCCCTGCTGGCGGAGAATACCCCGCTGAGCATCCACGACCAAGTTACCCCTAGCATCGGTGCTCAGGCTGTCCCGCATATTCTAGGGATGGCGCAATCGATAAAAACTGCTCGGGCAATAAGCAATAAGAAGCCCTGAGTTACTTTTGATTTGATAATAAATGGACAGGTAATTGATAGGAAATCTTGAATTTTCTATTATAATATTACTGTTATTAAAAATTAGACTCATAGTATTTTTAAAGGTTTCAATCTCCAAAACAGTTAGAGAAAATGTAACTAAAATGCCTAGGCGGTCCAGATGGTTAGCACTCGCTGTTAAGTCACATTGCACGAGCAAACCGGATTCGATCCCCACCGGCACCAATCAAATAGTTAATTGCAATTTTTATTGCTGATTTACCACGTGCTCGGCGGTGAAGAAAAACATCTTGAGGAACCCGCATGTCTGAAAAACGCTGGTCTAATCTATACTTTTATACTTGTGACCAAAAACATATGTGAAACTACTACTGCCATCATAATATAACGTAACGTTAACCGTAAGTTAACGATGAATAAACATAATGCCTTGTAGAAATTTCTCCCAGTCAAACATGAGAAACGAAGTGAAGACGAAACAATTACATTGAAGTTAGACTTTTGTCTAACTTCAATATAATTGTTACTCGCTATTCTGTTTCTTGACTGAAACTAATTCATTAGCGTTATCTCCGCACATACACGTAAGTGAATTGGGCAAACACGGTAGCATCAGCTGGTTTAACATAGTTGTAATTACATGTCTATTGGAAAACTTAGTAAGGAGCAGACTATTTCCAGATAGTAACATTTTATTCACAGTGATTTCTCATATTTACCAATAATTTCATTCTTTCATTTATTAAAGCCTATCAAAGTTCACCATATAGTGGCGGTGTAGGAATACCCACTACCCCATGTCGTCTCGTGGATGCCGTAAGAGGCGATAGAAGGAAATTGAAACAGGAAATGGGCAGCGGTATTTTCCTGATAACAAACTGCGGTTGTCAACCCCATTGCTAAGCGTGGCAACTATAGCAATATCCCTATATGAGGCAAAATCTATGAATGAGGTCTATAATCATCAGTGGATGTTTATATATAAGGATCACTGACCTCTATATAAGCGGTCAGTAGTGTGGATTGATAGAAGTTACTGTTAAACGGCCTTCCCGCATATTGCTTTATAACATCTCCTATGTTTGCCTTATTTGCCACGTTTGGAGGCGATTGATATCCGCAGATTTTTATTTTCCAATTTTTATTAGAAGGGAACTACTGCACATCTTCTGGTGTTTTTCTCTCTATCAACTTTTACAACACCTACGATGACCTACTAGATGATATGGGGTAGTGGATATTCTTTCACCACCACCACACGGTAAACCCAACATGCGAATACACATTATTTTCAAGTGACAAGGACCTGATAGCTCACTTGATTTCTGCGAAAAACGGACCTAGGCAAAAAAGATTCCTGCCAGCTAGCAATACTTAAAATCTTTACGGACCTATAGTCAGTTAATCACCTGTAATTCCGACAGAGTTTGGGCATTTTATCTCTCACAACCGTTTTCACACCAGGCAAACGATTGATAATATTTTCAACTCTGCTACGAACATTAATCTTGGAAGGAACTTTTTGCCGTTTTGTTACACCATCTTTAGCCTAATAACAAAGAGCAGGGTAACTCAGCATCAACTTCGCTATTTGTATCATTTTGGATTCTTAAATAATGGGATTCATATTCTATACCCAAGTACATATTCTGAGCCAAAAATTACTTCTACTGAACTTCTTCTCTTCTTTTGTCAAATCAATTTAAATTTCGCTGTAATTAAGGTAGAGTTTTAATTAATTATAATTCTATCTTTTATATTAATATCTCTGTCTGCGTTACGTGACAAGCTTTAAAAAAATTTGAATCAAGTATACCTAATGGTTATTTAATCAGATTTTCATTACACAAACATTGGTTGAGATTAAATATCACCAGTTTGTGTGCGAGATACAGAAGAGTAGAACTCTATGGGTATTAAAACTTGGATTTTGGAACGACCTTTGTTCCTATATTGTCGTTGAGACTTGTTGTTTAGTAAATAAGGTGTTACGATTTCTTTACTAATTTCAATAACCACAAAATTTCAATTTAAAACTCATCTCATTTTTAAGATAATTTTCATGATCTGGTCGATAGACTGTAAAAACAAAGTAACCAGACTTTAAGGGCTTATATTGAAATTAAAAAAAATAAACATAAATAGTCGGAAAATGAAATAAAAGTGGAGTGTAAACTGTGAAATTAAAGTGACATTGTTTGCAAGTACAGCGAAACCGTAATAAACTAATTATTCTTACTAAAACGTTTCATAAAACAATCGTTGAAGTGTTAAAAGAAAAATTAAAAAAACGTTTTGAACTAAATAATAATCGGAAACATGGAGAAGTGGACTTTACGAGTATTGAATTATCAATATAGTGACATTGTGAAAATAAAAAACAATAAGTAGCTAGTTGTTTTAAAACTAGAAGAAACATTATAATATTTATAACAAAGTGATTATTATAAACCTGAAAAAGTGAATTCTACTCAAATCATTAAAATAGTGTTTGGTTTTTTGTTTTATTTTTCAATGGTAATGTGAAGTGCTTATGAGTCTGTACTATGAACTATTGAAATGTTATGCAAATCAAAAGCTCTTAATGATATAGATAAATTTTTGCTAAATTACTCTAACTGACACTACAGTTATATAGTACAAAAGGCATATATTAAGCATTGAAGTAATATGTACTTACGTACTGGAACAGCTATTTCAAACAAAAATTGTGCGCTACTCTGTGTTCGCGCAGTTTGTTTTTTTATCATAGAATAAGCAGGTATAATGATCAGTAGGTAATAGTAGATTGTATTGTTAAATAGGTACATTATATCGAGTACAATTTTTAAAGTTTGTTGTTTATTTTGTATATTATATTGGCTTTTTTGATATAATTGTTACGGCCCTGAGTTGCCCAGGCGAAGGTCGACTGGACTGGGGCCCATAGCAATCCCAATCGGCGGACAACCCAGGGGAGAGCCCAATGGCTTATGGAGAATTCTTATAAATGTTCCTGGCTATTATCTCAAAAAAAACTTACCCATTTCAGGAGTAGGGTATACCACAAGGCGTCGTCAGCGTGGTGTGAAGGTAGTGTGAGTGTAGGCGGACAACCCGCCGTAGCGGCACTGCTCAAAAAACGCCTCTCTGCTGGCGCCGAAACTAAAAAATGGCGGCTAGCTTCTAACAATTTCGGTTTAACTCGAGGTTCGCGGGTTCTCGCGACGCGGCTCTGCGTTCCGCAGGTGCAAACCAACTGACTGCGCGCTCCGACGCAGGCTAATAACTCACTTGATCACCCGCGCCCTCTAGAGGAATGCAATCCGTACAAACGTTCATCCGGTTCTCAATCGGCGCGAAAAATAATATTACATAATATTATATCACAATTACATTGTAATGATATTTTTATCCCAATATTTTAAAAGGTATCTGAACAAATTAATTTCATATTCTATATTCCATGGCGTGTGATGGCGTCTTAGGAATAATTTGTTTGATTATTAATATAAAATACTTTTTTATTGATTAAGTGTCTTATTAACCGATGAAAAGTAATTCATTGGTTTTACTGACATTTCTTGAATTTTTTGTACAACATCTAAGCACACACGGCATATTTTTATCAAGACATTTTTTTAAATCAACGCAACACGTGACAACTCTACAAGTGCCTAGCGAGTGACTGATTAAAGTGCGGTGTAAACACCGCGGTTGAGTGGAACAGAGTAGCTGAATGCAGTGTCGCCTCCAGTACGTAGTACATAACAGCTCAATGATAATAAATAACTTTTAGCGTGTAGCCGTATAGGCGTGTAGGCGTGTAGTTCGTAGGTTCAAATCCCGTTGACCGCTTCATATTTGTAATTATAACTTTTTTCTACAATTCTTAAAATTCAATTGCGAATTCTAGAAAAATATTGAGAAGAAATTTGGTAATTAAAAATTAAAAAGGTTTCAAAATTTGGACGCAGTGTAAATGTCTCTTTTCCTAACTTTCATAGCAGAAGGCGTTGCAACATAAATCTACTTGCTCGTTTACGGTACTCAATCCATAATACCGACAAAGGGAACAAATGTGACTAATCAACTATAAGCGACAAACCTCAAATTTGCAACAAAACATTTTGTTAATAACGTATATTAATATCCGATATCCACAAAAGATGGAAGAGGAGTACGACAACATTACTTTAAGACCTAGAAAGTTATTTAAGTCAAAATCTCGTGAATCATTAGAAAACGACGGAATTAACGTATCTTCATGCTCCTCGGATTCAGAAATTACACAAAAGGATACTATTATAGATGAACTAAAATGGAAATTAAAAGACGTAATTCACAATTATATAGCACACGAACTGAATTAGAAAACTTAATAATAGAAAATTGCTAGTAAAAACAAAAAATAAATAAGCTTAGCACACAAAATAATACGGTGAGAACTATATGCAAAAGTCCAGTGCAGCATTCAAAGAGAACAGTCCCATCCACAAATAAAAGGAAACGAACACACACAATATTCGATAAAGTGTGTGACTTTAAAAGCGGCCTAAAATCATCTTTAGAAAACAATATGCAAAATCAACAACCTACCAACATTTCCGGAAATAACAGTTCCACCCAAATAAAACAAAACAATGAAACATTCACCCAAATACAACCAAGCTATAAAACATCATCGAAATTATCTTACGTACTTTGTAAAAAAACATTATATATAAATGGAGGACACCAACGTATAGAATTGACAAATTTGTTAAGAACGTCCAGAATGAATACACCTTACGAACATTATCAAATTGAGTCATTTATCGAACCAGAAGCTGACACTGAAGAAATCTTGAAAACATACCAATTATTTAATATCACATCAAAGGACTGTATTGTTTTAAGTGTTGAAGAACATCAAACACATAAAATTACAATAAAAAATAACCATAAAAGTATTTCAAAATCTCATCAAAATATTTCAAAGTCTAAGACATAATGTATATAAGCATTAATTTCCCTATTTACGAAGCGAACGTTGCAATTATTCAAAAAAAACTAAGGAGAATATAATAATATTCTCTTTAGTTTTTAATGTCAACTTAACTGTTTTTACAGTTTTGAGTAGACTAAATATACAAATACAAGGAAACTCAAATGTCAACCGATTGGTTACAATAATTATATTACATTACATAATTTGGGATGGTTTATTTCTTAAAATTTATATTCGATCACCCCTTTTTATTAAGAAAAATAGTAATTAAAATTGGTATGTAAAATATTATATGCAAGAACATACATAAAAAATAGCCGTGTAGTGGCGGTTAATAATATTCACTACCCCATATCTTCGCGTGGGTGTCGTAAAAGGTGACAGAGGGAAACGGAAAGGATATGGGCAGCACCATCTTCCTGATACAGCAATTGTACAACAAATAAACTGCGGTTGCCAACCCGCTCGCCAAGCGTGGCAAGTATGGCAATATACCCCCCATGAACAATTACACAAATAGATAGGCCCCAGTCCCCGGTGGCCCCGCTATTCCTGGACACAATGGCGACCATGGTAACGGCGGGGCAGGGGTGCTAAGAATCTCCGGTGAAGGTTCGGTTGCCACCTACGATGATTCAACCTGGCAACATATAACGCACGCACCTTGAGGACTGACGAGAAGATCCTGGAGCTGGAAGAAGAGATAGACTATTTGCGCTGGAATGTTATAGGATTATCCGAGGTCCGAAGAGAGGGAGAGACGGTGATTCTCGAATCCGATAACTTGTTCTACTACCGGGAGGGCGACCACCTGTCCCAAGAAGGTGTTGGATTTATCGTCCATAAGTCTCTCGTTAACAATGTTGTAAAAATTCAAAATGTGTAGACATGGGTTGCGTACCTTATACTCAGAATCACCAAACGATATTCGCTGAAGGTCATACAGATTTACACACCAACGTCGGCACATCCTGATGAGGAGGTGGAGGAAATGTACGAGGATATTTCTAGAGTCACACATTCCTCCAAAACCCAGTATACCCTGTTAATGGTAGACTTCAACGCAAAGCTAGGCACAGGAAATAACGGTGAACTGAAGTTAGGGAAATTTGAGATAGAGCAACGGAACTCAAGGGCCAGCAGCTGGCCGACTTCATGGAAAAAGAGGGACTCTTTATAATGAACTCTTTCTTTCAGAAGGGGCCCCACAGAACGTGGACCTGGTCGAGCCCCGACAGTTCGACAAAAAATTAGACTGCCTTCATTATTACGACTAGACGGCACCTGTTCAGTGATCGCAAGGGTAAAAACTGGCAGCGATCACCGAATGGTGAGAGGCACACTGAACCTAAACGTTAAGTTGGATAGGTCTAGTCTGATGAAATCAACGTTCCATCCTATTTGTGCTCCGATCTTGAAGCCCCGAAACCTTTCCGTTCGAGTTACGAAACCGTTTTTAGTGCCTAGAAGATTGTAATGCAGTGGACAACATGAATGACAGGCTCATTGAAACTGTACATGCGGTCGGAGCTAAGTTCTGCAAGACCCACAGCAGAAGAACACAAAAATTTTCCGATCACACTCTTAATCCCATGGCTGTTAGACGGGAAATGAAGCTGCAGTCGTCAGCAGATTTGTCGGCGTACAGGCAACTGAACATACAGATCTCCAAACACATGCGGCGGGACTTAGGCAATTTTAATACTGCTTGTATTAAAGAAGCGATCGTGCGGAACCAAGGCTCTAAAGTCTTTGCCAGAGATCTGTCTGCCAGTAAGAGCCAACTGTCAAAGCTGAAGACTGAGTGTGGCAGCATCGTTTCCCGGACATCCGAGATTTTGAGTGAGATTGAGAAGTTCTATACCCAGCTGTACACATCATCATTGGAGCCACACGCAAGTGTGAGTTACGAGCCACGAATCCGCATACAAAGTCATATTCGATATAATTCCGATGATATTCCGGATGTCAATCAGAGCGAGATTAGAATGGTTCTCAAGTACCTTGAGAACGGCAAGGCCCGGGCGAGGATGGAATTACAGCGGAGCTTCTGAAAGCGGGTGGAACACTGGTACTTAAATTCCTTCAGAAGCTTTTCAATTCCGTCCTCCATTACTACTCCGGAGGCGTGGAACAGAAGCGTGGTGGTCTTGTTCTTCAAGCAAGGTGACAACACTCTCTTGGAGAACTACAGATCGATATCCCTTCTGAAGACGCGTCTACGTGCTGTTTTCGAGAGTCATTACGATTCGTCTCGCACGCAGACTCGACGACTTCCAGCCCCCCAAACAAACCGGTTTCCGAAGGGGCTTCAGCACCATAGATCACATACGTAACCTTCGAAAAATAGTACAAAAGACCGAAGAGTACAATCTTCCACTTTGCCTGGTGTATGTGGACTATGAGAAAGCCTTTGATTCTATCGAAATTTAGGCGGTGCTACAGTCACTTCAGCGATGCCAAGTTGACAGTCGGTATATCGAAGTGCTGAAGTGTCTGTACAGTGGAGCTACCCGAGTACAGAACCAGAGCACGAAACCTATCCAACTGCAGAGAAGTGTAAGACTCGGTGACGTTATATCCCCGAAACTGCATTGGAAGACGTTTTCTGGCTACTGGACTGGAAAAGGATACGGTATTAACATCAATGACGAGTACATCACTCACCTTCGATTTGTCGACGATATAGTCCTTATGGCAGAATCGCTGGAAGACCTAAGCACTATGCTCAATGACCTCAATTGTGTCTCCTAACGAATAGGTCTTAAGATGAACATGGACAAAACAAAGATCTTGTTTAACGGCCATGTCACACCTATGCCGGTAGTTGTTGGGAGCACTAAGTTAGTTAAGCTCGAAGTTGTTAACAAATACGTTTACTTGAAACAAATGGTCCAACTAGGTAAGTCCAACTTCGACCGAGAGGTCAGTCGACGGATTCAACTCGGCTGGGCAGCGTTCGGGAAATTACGTTACATCTTCTCATCAGATATACCACAAAACCTGAAAACAAAATTGTACAACCAGTGCGTGTTTCGTTGTTCGTTATGATATTAACACCATAACAAAAAGTGTCATGTATTTGTCTTTTCTCCCCATCCCATTTTGAAAACAGTAGTATGTTAAACATTACTTACCGACGGACTTACTTCTGTGCTGGTTAGCTGTGCAGCTACTAGCGCTTCTCTAATGCATACTGTGATGAATCTGAAACAATAAATATCTTTAATGAATATAATTTACTTGAGTACTTTTTTATTCGCACACACGGTGACAAACGAGCGTACAACCCACTTTTTAAATTACTGTACGTTTAAACTTATACTCATTATTAGATCACTGGTTATATACAATATTATTTTATGTTATTCTAGCACATTACCTACGTTTCGGACACATTCCACTTAATAAATTTACATCATATATGAAAAAGACCAATTCATTTGATTGTGTGGTCTGCGGTAAGATACGCTACGACTCCGAAAGAAAATTATTTTCGATTCCCTGAAAATTAACAGACAGGATGTAAGAATGCTGCGAATATAATCTTTGATTATATACAGGTATGTAATCAAAGTACATGATATTTTATCTCATGCATCATCCGAAAATCCACGTGACTTTTGAGCTGGATTTTGAAATTTAGATAGTTATTTACAATTGTTAAAGTAAGGTGTGATGGGACAGCCATACATTATATTATCAAAATCCAAAATACACGTACACTACACTACATATTTTTCCTGCATCGAGGAAGCGTGTAGCTTACACATTATACATATAAAATACACACATTTCAAATTAACAAAATAAAATAGATTACAATAATTTATATTCAATATAGATTGTTACATAATACGGTTCGGAATATACCTCTGGGAGGAATAAGCTAGAAACCCAGCGGTATTATATTTTTTTAACATCATCATCATCATCATCATCATTACAGCCCTTTACAAGTCCACTGCTGAACATAGGCCTCCCCCAAGGTATGACAAAAAGCACGGTCCTGAGCCACCTGCATCCATCGACTTCCTGCATGTCTTACCAGGTCGTCACTCCATCTAGTGGG
>DWHP01008703.1:0-10461 GCA_018247895.1 Parnassius honrathi | reverse complement strand
TATATATATATATATATATTCGCGACGGCCTATTAGTTTTGTATAGAAAATATTGTAATTTATGCCATTTGAAGAATTTGCCTTTAGCGGAGCACATACCAAGTGGCTTTCATTCCGTGCCATTTACGAAACAACCCGAGGCTACTTCAATGACATTGAATACGGTGGTAACTGACATTCGCAGTTACATATAGTGAAAGTGTTAGTTGGCCGAAAAAAGTGGTAACTGATAGCAGTGGGGTGTAGGGCAGGCTGACGTTATATACCAGAAGCTCTTTACCGCCGCATTGAAAGACGTTTTCAAGCTACAGTACTTGAAAAGTTACAGCATTTAAAGAAAATGGTGAGTACATAACTCATCTTAGATTTGCCAACGATATAGTATTTGCGGAATCTGGAGAACCTAAGCACTATAATCAATGTGCTCAAGGGCACCTACTATCGAATAGGTCTTTTGATGAACACGGACAAAACAAAGTTTATGTGAAATGTCCATGTGACACCTATGCCGGTTTTAGTTGGGTACACTTAGCTCAAAATTGTTGACGAGTATGTTTACCTGGGACAAATATCCCGATTAGGTAAATCCTACTTCGATCGAGAGGTCAATCGACTTATTAAAATTGGCTGAGCAGCGAAGATCTTCTCGTTAGGTATACTTTAAAATATAAAAAAGATTGTATCACTAGTACGTTTTGCCAGTGACGACTTATGAATCTGAAATGTGGTCCTTCACAGCTGTACGTATGTTAAAACCCAAGGCCGCTCAGCGAGCTACGGATAGGGCTATGCTCGGGGTTTCTCTGCGTGATAAACCTAGAAATGAGTATATCCACAGTATATCCAGAGTGACCGACATAGCCCAAGGGATTTGTAAGCTGAAGTGGCCATGACCCGGCTATATAGCTCAAAAAACCGACAACCGATGGGGAAGAAAGGATCTCGAGTGGTAGCCTCGTACCAGTAAGCGAAGTGTAGGTCAACGTTCCCGTAGATGGAGTGAGGACCTGGTAAGACATGCAGGAAGTTGATTCTTTGGGGGAGGCCTATAGTAAGCAGTGGACTGCGAGGGACTGTAATGTTGATGATGATATACCCATACCACGATAGCCTACCACTTCGCAACTTTTTCGTGACCGAGCTCGCTTTCAAATTGTCTAAGCTATGAAATATGTATGTGAAATGTGTGTTATGGAGCTGATGGTTGCAAAGTAAGTATTAATATCTTTATTACCAAATATGTATAATCTAAACTAATAAAAATAAATTTCTTGTTTATAGTAACTAAATATTTAGTTTTAAGTAAATTTGTAGTAAAATGTTTGTAATATCACAGACAAATACTTAGCGTAAGTTCTATTAAGTTCTAAAATGTTCGTGAAAGATTTTATGCTTGCATATAATCTCATTCTAAAACGAACAGGATTTACAATCTTGTTGGTCCAGAGCTACCTGCATCTTTCCACTCGGTGCATTATTAGCAGGTTGTTACTAAGTCTACTTGGGAGTTGCCAGACACTGCGGTACTTGGTTAAGTTATTGAAAATATGTTCCCCATCCGCTGTCATTTCTGCCAGACCTCCTTTCCAATTAAACCTATTTATTCGTTGGGCCTTGTCAGATACTTCTGTATATTAATTAGGTTATGTTTAATATATAATTTATTTTTAGTTTTATTATAAGGATGTTTCGTTATTTATTAAGTCCTCACCTATAAAACTGCCATGAAGAAAGAAATCAAACTTTTATATAAAAAGACAAATATTTATATTAAATAAACCCGTAATGAATGAAACATTAGTTTTAAATCTAGGATATGTGTTCTTGTTTAACCTTAATAAAAGAAATCAGTAATTATTATCAGAACAGAACTATTTTAATGTCAGTTTTCTTCCGTTTTAGAAATCCCGAAGAATGGAATCGATAAGTTCCACAATGGCCTTTTCACAATCCCACCTTAGTTAAAATTGGAAACCAATTAGAGGCAGGTCTGGAGAGGGCGTTCGATATCGAAGTTTCCAGTTAGAGCTCCTGTAATTTTGAGATAACCTATTGTGCAATGTGTAAAAACCCACCATGGAGAAGTAAAGCCTAGAGTTACAAGTCCGGGGTGATCCATAGTGAGTTTGTCTTGCAGCCAAACATATTATAGAATTGCACAAAATTATTGCTTTCGTAATAGTGGATATTCATAGATATCAATTTCTCTCTTGCTTGCCTTAATTTGATAATAAACGCTATGAATGCAATAACATTAAAATATATTTTTATATGAAAGCCGAAGCATGTACAACTGAAGCTATGATGGAAATTTATATGAATTATTATTGGCCGTTGTCCGTAATCATTAAGTTTCCGCTCAATAATGTACATTGAATATTATTTTTATGAATTTCAAAAATATTCAAAGCATCTGTACCGCAGTTATTACACTTGAATTAATCTTAGAGTGTTTTTCAAAAATTGTAAGGAGAAATATCTTAAATTTCTCCAGAAAATATCAATCTCAATTGCACGTGGCTAAGTTGATGACAGGCGTCTCTACTGATCAAGTGATGGTGAAAATTTTATTGGAAAATGTTGAGGTTTGAGATTAGGAGTGGCATAAACAGTGAGAATCAACACTGAGCTCATCCACCTTGGTAAGCACGGACAAGTCTTCCGACGAAGGTTTCCCAGTTCACGTATTATTACAAAGGCATATGTCAGCATTGGACTTAAAAAGACGATGATATTGATGTCAAGATTTGCGTGAAGAGAAATACTAAATTATAATCATTGTTTGATTAAAGTATCATTTTTTGTGTACGCTGAATAATTTTTAAACATAATCAAGTAATAATAGAAAATAGAAAAATGCAATATAAATTAACTTTAACAAGTTTGATTTTTAACATGAGCACAACACGAGTGCAATGAGAAACAATATGACAATCCCAAGGGGATTATCATCGTGTTCCACCATACACGCATAGTAGGTAATTTTGTAAGTAGTTGAAAGAGAAAATCACAAAATTTAAAACATTTTCACTTAAAGATCATTACACCAAACTTAATTTGGTTAGGGGTTTGATGTCGCCTAAAATCTTAACATATAAAAATTTATGATTGTTTGTATTTTATGCGCTGCCATCCGTTCATCAGATTACTGTAAAACTTTGTCAACTTATTACTTGAACTTGCGCGAAGGTTATAGGTATAGTACAATTAACATACAGTACGTCCCGCGCGTATTATCACAACACATTTATTTGAAAGTTATATTATATATCTTTCGACTTCAATGAATAAATTTTAACTCCTACTTAAACGATGTAACGCTTATTAATGTAATACGACATTTCCACAATTATTTCTCCTGTTCAGTTCAGTCTGCACCCTATAAAATTAAAGTTATATTAATACTATATTATTTTTAGTGCATAAATTATCCGTAGTTAAAAAACCATTTTATTATAATATAACTATTTATCAACTTTAATACGTATACTTTGCTATTGGTATGAATGAATGAATATTTTGAAGAAACTGCGCTTTTTTATCCGATAATTCACCATCCTGTAGTTTTAATTGTCATATAAAGAAGCAAAATTCTGACTTTTCCACATAGAAATCTTGATTTTTGATGTAGGTAAAATACCGATTTCATCTCAACACTGCTATTTTATATATTGCACACTTTTATGTTACACAGAAGCTTTCATAAAACAAGACAGTAATAAACCGTGGCGGGACCTAAATTAAATTTTCCACTGTGGAATGCGTTGACATTTAAGGTGAAATGAGCGCTGATGTTGTAGGTGCGCAGAAAATAACATTTTTTTTTCATTAAAAACCACGCACTTACCCTTTTTTAAATTATTACGAAAGTTAAAAAAATTCTTAAGTGAACTATGATGACTACAACACGATTGCCACATTTTGGCACGATAAAAAAGATAGCAACGTTTCCCGAAAATCTACAATTTTACGTCCATTTCGGAAAAAAGCAGTTTTATTCGAATGTACACAAGTAAACATATGGGGAATTACATATTTATTTTGAAATAAAAGAGTACATTCAATTTTAAAAAGAAATATTAGATTAATTTTGTACAATAAAATTACGCGCGGGCCGGCCAAATTCAAGCATATCGGCGCACCTCACTCGTGACCAAGATACTTTTTCGCCTTAACCAGTTTATGGACCATTTTCTGATGCCTTTTATTGCACGCAATTAATTCTTTTAAATTACTTTTAATTAACCAGGTTATGTTATAAATAAGTTTGAATATCTATGGCTTTTTTTATAATAGAGTAAGGGTACCAAACGAGCACACAGTCCGCCTGATTTACATTTATCCTCGATTAAGAATCAAAATGAAAATGCGTTGTCATCCTTGAGGACTAAGATGGAATGTCTCGCCACACGAAACCTAGCAGCCTTAAACTGCTGTTTTACGCTGGTATTCTGTATAAGCGTAGTTTTACCCCGGTCGAGCTGACCCATTGTAGCTCTAGCGTAAAAATTTACATTAAAATTTAATTTTATTAATTTATTATTTCAATTGACACCACACATTGAAATGACAAATGCATTATTTTTACCGATTTTATCACGTTCACTTTTTTAATTCCCCATAGTCCCGGGGTGCTGCAAAACAACCGTTCGCGTCTTCGCGTCTCAATCAGTGCAATCCTCTCCCGTCTACTTTCCTGACTCTGCTTGTTGTATGTACTACCTACAGTTCACGAAATCTTTCTCGAAGAAACTGGTGTTATTGGCCCGTCCATCGGGAATTTAAAATAAAATAAAATAAAACTCGATAAAGTCCACAAAAATAGTTGTATGCAATGTACAGTGTTCCAAGCAATGTATTTTTAGAAATTATAATGATCTTCATAAAATTTATGATCGAAAATATCATAGAAAATATTTTCTTTTGTTTCTATCATTAATATTTTTATTAGCTAGCAGTCCTTAAACGAGAGCACCTTTTACAATGAAATCCGTAATGGCCACAAGTTACGGTTAACTTCTCCATCGCCACATGCTTCGACGGTAGACGCTAGCTACATATGCGATCCAGCTATTGTCAAGATCTCTTAGTTATAGACTAAGTGTGGGAGAACAGGTCAGAAAACCCCACATCACACTCGATCCGTCCGTTGACCGACAACACAGAAGCTTCTCAGGGGTTATTATCAGGCTTTACACATACATTATATAATATATTTTTTGTTCTATGAAAAATCTAAATTATATTAGGTAGTACTTCGCCGCGTAGAGAAAATGTAAGAAAAACTACTATCCCTAACCATACCGCAGATGTCGTAAGAGAGAAATGGTGATAAGGTAGGTGATGAGCGGCATCTTGCTAATTGAATTTCAAAATAAAAGAATGCTGTTGCCAACCCAAAAAACAAAAATTGCTGACTTTTAAATAGTACCTAATTTACATCTGATCTAAAACAAAGGTAATCATCTTAATTCCAACCTCTCTCATCCTATATTATGTTACTAGTCCTACTATCATATCCTATTTCATATTCCTACTAATTTTATGAATGTGAAAATATGTAGTAAGATGTTATGCTATCTGGATGTGTGTATGTTTGTTACTCGATTACGCAAAAACTAGTTACTGAACCGATACAATTATGATGAAATTTAGCAATACTAACAACAATTAGAGGACATGAGATTTATTTTTGCTGTAATAAGAGTTTAGGTTTATCCCACATAACAGTTTTTAAAACCATGGTGCTAAAAATCACCAGGAAAATTACATTTATTTGAGTGCACTGCAATAATAATAATAGATAAAGCGATAGAGTGAATTACTTTTCTTAACAATATCTTCAAAAAATCTAAATACACTATATGTATATACTATAGATTACATCATAGCAATTGTTTCTTATTTTAAATATAATAAGCAATCTTGAGAGTAGTTTAAAAGTGTCCACAGCCTAGGAATTGGTAGTACTTAGTCTGTGGAAGTGTATTGTAGTAGAGCGGTCTTTTTTTTATAGAAGGGGGGACAAACGAGCATACGGTTCACCTGATGTTAAGTGACTACCGCCGCCCATGAACATCCGCAACACATGGGGAATTTCAGGCGCGTTGCCGGCCTTTTAGAAAGGAGTAAGCTCTTTTCTTGAAGATCCCCAGGTCGTATCTAGAAGATGTGGATGGTATCGTGACTTATGCGTACGTTGGTGAAATTCGGCGGCGGAACATAGAAATGCCATCCCTATAGATTGCCACATAGGAGAAATTTACTAATATATAATAATTTACATAGATTTTTTATAGGATAGGGCGACAAACTAGTACACGGTCCAACTGATGGTAAGTGGCTGCTATGTCCCGTAGAAATCTACATCTATCCTCAATTACGAATCAAAATGCAAACGCGTTATCACTCATCAGGACTACGATGGAATGTCTCGTTTCCAGTAAAAAGTGTCTTCGGTTCTCTTCACTCGCCATACGAAACACAGCAGCATTAAGCCACTATTTTACGCTGGTATTCTGTGAGAGCGTGGTCCTTCCCCGGTCGAGCCGACCGATCCGCGCTGCAACTATACTACTAATATAACTGCAGCATGACTCTACCACGTATACAAAAATTTTAGTTTGTTATCAGAAAGACGCTGCCGCCCATCTCCCGTTGTTATTTCTCTCTGTCACATCTTACGACACCAACGAGACCATACAAGATATTGGATATTCTTACACCGCAACATCGCGGTTAGGACTTGCTTTACTATCATAAAATTCCTGCAACGGGACAAGGTAAATACTTTCTTCTCCAGCAGTAGACGTTTAAGGGCTGATGAAGAACGAAAAGAAATAATCAAGCTATACTTTGTATGTGTTCTTTATTTGATGATTCAGTGCGATAATGTCAGCATTTAAAATAATTGCATTGTTAAAACGTTTTATTTTCCGAGAAAGACGTTTTTTAACTTAATCCACTCAGTTCTCCCTTTGTACAACTTTGAACAACACGCTGAAAGTTTTCTTTTCTAACACTAGAATTGGAATTACCTTTCAATTGACTTAAATTAGTTGTGAGAAAATGAAACTCTGTTCTTTTCACGCTAGCATTGTTGTTACTTTATTGGTAATTTAGAAGTAAGTGACTCCAACAGTTTACAGTACATGAAGGTAAGTGAAGGCTGCAAACCATATACACCTAAAATTTTGTAATTATAGTCAACACGCATATACGGAGTCGTTCCTGAGGACCGGTAAAAATGTTCTCCAGTTCCCATCCTTTAATATACGAAATATTTTGCCACAATTTTAAGCTGGTATTCTGTGTGTTAAACGTGGAGGATCATGACCATCTTACTTGACAGTTTTTTGACTGTATCGTCATTCTAGTTATCTTAAACGCAAATGATGATCATGTAGTCCCAAACTTTAATACTGGATCATGCTAAAGGAGTTATATAACTCCCGAACGAGTTAACAAACTGAGGTTATATTAACACACAATATAATTATTGTTTTCCGGAGACAATGGTTTGTAGCTACGGTAGAAACCTAAAGGTTGCGCTTAAGGCAAGCTACTAACATATTCTGTATTTCTATATAACAGGGATAGACAGACTACGAACCTACATTTGACACGATTCTAACACACCTCCTTCTTACACATTCATATTGCATGTATGCTCGTGGGGTAAGGGTAATCTTCATTTGGATCATCTTCAATATATCGCCAATTTTTCAATATACTTTTATCTAGCGCTTTTTTTGCAGGCTCTGGCACTCACTTTTGTAGCACAATTTTGCTACTATTTTCTCATTCATTCTTTCTATGCGTCGAAATCACTGAAGTGTTCATTTCTTAATCCTGATCACAACATTTTGGAAGCCATATTTTTCTCTTCATTATTACAACACTACAAAAGTGCTAAACATCAGCCCCCCATAGGCAATGCTACAAATCACATTCTTGAGCTACATTCATCCATCAACTCCCTGCATATCTTACTAGATCATCACTCCATCTAGTGGCGGATCTTCTTACACTTCGCCTACCGGTACGAGGCTGCCACTCGAAAACCTCTCTTTCCCATTAGTTGTCGGTTCATCGAGCTATACGACTGGTCCATATCTGTTTCAGTTAACGAATCCACTGTGCCATGTTGGTTACTCTGGTTCTTCTGAGGATATCATCATTTTTAGGTTTAACATGCTATGAAATACCGATATAGCTTTGTCCATAGCTCGCTTAGCAACCTTGAGATTTCATACGGTCAGCAATAAAGCACCATTTTTTCAGCACACAATTTCTCACCCAATCGTTCATAGTTACCCCCAGGATACTCCTTAATTGCCGTATTTTTACAGCATAATTTTACTTCCGTAATTCTCCTGCCACAACCAACTACCATTACCATACATTAAGGTAAGTACTGTACTGGAACAGGCATGTGAATTGCTATACGTGCCTTTTTACTCATTGTGACTTCCTACGATAGACAAAAGACATTCTGTATTTAAGAACCAAAATTATTCGTATTCATAACTATACTCAACCAAATTTAAGAAATACCTTTTGAAGTTTCGCATTTATCATTCCGTAATAACTTTGTACAAGCGTACTTACACATTTTAAAATAATCACATACACACTCACACACACACACAGACATACACGCACACACGCACGCATGCACGCAACCACGCACACACACACTTCCCTAACTTCCAGATTTTTTTGAAAATCGTTGACTTTCATACCGAGAAGTAAAAAATTTATCCCGATGGGAGGTAAAGTAGGGGATTTATATTTTAATATTTTGCCGCATTTTAATATTATTCTTTGGACGACATTCTATTTGTTATACTTTGATATCGGAATGTACATTTACTAAAAGTTAATACACACACTTTTTAAAGATCTGTTTTTCTAAGGTTTAATTAAAATATTTTTAGGTTTAAATAAAAGGTAGTTATAGCCAGTAAAACCCTGCTTTTTTGTCAACATACCTCGTATCCGAACCAAATGGTTTCATGCATGGATCGTAATGCGTATAGCTAAAGGTGGAATAATTTGCCTGCATCTGACCTTTTATTCGATTTTAATGCGGATGTCTTCAATGTAAGAGTGGCGTTAACGGCTTCTGTTAAGCTATCCGTGTGCTGTACCATCTTCAGCTCCATCACCGCTTGTCATTATTATGTGGAATAGTAGTGAATCACTGGCTAATAATAGGTAAAAACTTAACAAGTCACAGTCGATAGCGGTCCACTGTGGCAAGCAAGTAAAGGGGTTCATCTCAAATTACAGATGAGGTAATGAATGAATGTATTACCATTTCCCGTGTACACCACAGTGTGGAGTTTCTTTCCAACAAGGAGATGACATTCTTTGACAGGCTTTTGAAATTTCTTTTGGATTTGTTTGCAAGAATCTACCTTTTAGGCTGTACGGCTATATCAATCACCACTTACCAACAATTGGGGTAGTAATAGTAGTACTGGTACATAATTCATTGAAGGTTAGCTTGCCAAATACTATGTCTGATGGCACTTTGAAAAAGTGTCTTCTATTGGACACTTGAATAATAATGTATTACATATGATTATCGTTGCGTAAATATCTGAAATATATCTTTATGTGAAAACGACATATTAAGCGGCAGTAGACCGTGAAATCAATTTCTGCACTACAGAGCGAATTCGAGTAATTGAACTCATGCTCATTCATGAATGATGATAATGAATTATGGTGAATATTGTTGAGAAGTATGTGTGAATATTATAAAGAAAATATATCTATAATATAAATATTTACCTCAAATTGTTAGATTCCAAGTATGTCGTATGTACGTGGTGGCGAGCCATACTGTAGTTGTGTTATAGTCACGATTGGGTCGGCTCGAACGGGGAAGGATCTTGTTCTCACAGAAATGGTGCATGATAAATAGTAGCTAAACGCTGCTCTGTTTTGAGAGTGTAGAGAAACGGAGACCTTTTTTCCTGGATACAAGGAACGAGGAATTTCGTTGTTATCCTCAGGCATTCCATCTTGGTTACAAGGCATCCGCATATTGATTCTCAATCGAGGATAAAAATGTAGATGCCTATGGACAATTGTATCCATTTACCATCAAATGGACTGATGGCAAGTAAATACGGTGTACATGAAATAAAATTACTTAAGATCAAACAATTAAGGTCGTGACGTAAACTGTGGGGCTGGCCTAGTTAATTTTCGAAAATAGTTAGCGCTAGTAGAAAACTTTAAAAAATAATGGCTATGACATATCTCTATGTTAGTTAGCGTAAGTGTCATGTAAAATAATTGTGACTTTATTGATTTTTATTATTTTCAATAGTATTAATAATTGTATGGATCTAATTGTGACTTGATATTATGAACATATCATGTCACAACCATATTTACTTTTTATTTATCTATCGAAGTCAAAAAGAACGTGACAAACATAATGCT
>DWHP01008702.1:0-10461 GCA_018247895.1 Parnassius honrathi | reverse complement strand
CTTCCGTGATTTCGGAACTACGCCGAAGGAGTAGGACTACCGGAACAGACGCGTTAAAACCGGCGCCAACTCTAGAGCACACGTTTTCAGTACAATAGGAGGGACGCCATCCAGCCCACTCGACTTATTGACATCCAGGGAGAGGAGTACTCAGCGTTGTGTAAACATCCTGCATGGAGAACTCACACTGCGGAATGGTCGGCGGTGTGTTCCCCTCCTCATCAAGAGTCGAGTTGTACGCAAAGAGAGAGCCAAGCAGATCGGCTTTGTCCTTTGCGACATGGGCCAATGAGTCGTCCTTCCTGAACAGAGATGGGAGAGATGGCTGACAGAAGTTCCCTTGGACGGCATTGGCGAGAGACCAGAATGCATGTGTGCATGTGTTCTCGAAGGAAGACTCTGTCTTGTGTGCTCTGCCTTTGCCTTGACAATGACACTTTTGAAGGACCTGGAGGCAGAATTGTACTTCTTTTTAAGGGCGCTGGTGTGTGCATCTCGAAACGTCGATGCGCGAGCACAGGTCTGATAGTACTCCTGCTTATGAGGTAGTGCAATTTTGCATGAGAGACCAAACCAAAGCTGGGTTCTGCCTCCGATAGGTATCAGAGATCATGAAATAAAAGTTCCATTCCCTGTAGCACCACATCAGCGACAGAATCAGCAACAACGCTGGGATCATCTTGCGAGAAGCAAACCCGCCCCCAAGGGTAGGATACAAAAAAAGATCGCATCCCGTCCCAGTCCACTGACCTATAATGCCAAACACGGCGGCAACCTGCAGTACGCAACCGCGATGAGTGCGTGAGAGCACCGTACTCCGGATCAGACAATGGTCCGAGGAGCCAAAAGGGGCATCGACGAAGATCTGATATCCGTCCGGATGAGAGGTCAGCAGAAGGTCCAACGGGGAAGGTACATGATCTTCCACATCTGGGATCCGCGTAGGCGAGGTAACCAGTTGTGTCAGTCCATATGCCGAAGCAAAATCATAAACAGATCTACCAGCATAATCGGTTAAACGAGTACCAAGCCATTCAGCGTGGTGGGCGTTAAAATCTCCAAGTATCACGATCTCTGCGGATGGGATCGGTTGTAGCACGGAGTCTGTAGCCATCTGGACGTGGTCGATAAGTCGGTTTGTTTCGGTATTACCGCTATGGAACCTGTAGAGGCACCCGTAAATGCGTGGATGGTCATCGCTGTCTACGCGCAGCCATCAGATGGACAGGTCCGTACCTTCAAGCCCGCCGAGGCGTCGGAAACAAATATCCTCTCTGGCATACACACAAATTCCAGCCCAAGGCACAAAAGAGTGTTCTAATTTGTACCCCGGGTAGGAAAGATATGAAGAATCAGCCGGAGAGGACACCTATGTCTCGTTTAGAAAGATCAAGGCCGGCTTCGCCGTTTCCATGAATGGTTTGAATGAAGTCCCCTGATGTTGCAGAAACTCACGGATAGCGTGGCAGGGGGCCTTTGACTTATTGCTCTGTTTGACCCGAGGAAGCTTAGTCTCGAGCGGAATTTTACCTCTCTCCCCAAGAATACGCAGGGCAGCCTGAGCATCCACGCTCAGTAGTGGAGTAGCTTGGTCATGGATGCTCAGCGAGGGATTCTTCAGGGTTGCTGGTACCTTCCTTGGGGTAGTCTTACATTTAATTCCGCTACCATGTTGATGGGGGAGGGGAAGCAAGGGATTGAGCCTCCGGCCACCTGCACTCACCAGACGAAACGCAGAAGCAAAGCCTGTACTTCACGCTGGTCTTCTGTGAGGTCATGGTACCACCCCGGTTTGAGCCGGCCCATGCGTAGAACAGCAAAGGCTGCCGCGTGGCTCTAACACTGTGTAAAAATTTATATAAATTTTATTAAATTATAAGTCTTGTAGTAATAGTTTGGTGAAAGTATGTAGAAAACTGTTCCTTTTTCTAGCATGTTTACAAAACGATTTTGAACCGTTTATATATTTCTTTATCTTATAATTTTTTTATTTGACGTCGCTAAATATAGTAATTTATGAAATATTTTGCATAAATGCCTAAATACGTGAGCAAGTTTAGTAATAGCAGGATTACGTGGTAGAGTCACGGTGCAGATATATTCTGGTTGTAGCACGAATGGGTGTGCACGACGAGAGAAGGACCACGATTACAGCCTATAAAAGTCCACAGCTGAACATAGGTCTGCCCCGTAGATTGCCTTATAGGGAAGTTCCTCACAGAATACCAGCGCAAGGAACAACCAAGTTCGATGTCGCTATAGCTGCCGCAGTAGTTAACTTTATCGCATATGTTCGTCGATCTGTGATGATTCTAAGTAGTGACCGTTGTAGATTCCGCTAAGTAGGCACTATTACCTTTACAAGCTTCTTCATCTGAAGGTTACCAGAAAGAAATCGCTTGCAGTCCGCCCATTGTAACTCTGATTTATTACATTTTTTTCCATTCATCTTTTTGTTTTCTTTATAATTTTCTTTCATAGTTAGTATATAATTATCTTTCATAGTTAGTTATTTAATACGTAGGAGAGAACATTATTTTTTTCCTTCAATTATTTTAATGCTGATTATTATTGATAATCGTCACAATCATCATCCAGAGTGAAATCAATTAGATACTGCAAAATGGTAACATTTTATCTTTAATCCTCTTTGTTTTTTTTTAAATTTTACCTCTACACTTTTTCCTGTATTGTGAGGGTACATACATTAATTACACAAGAACAAGCATACGGAACCGGAAAAAATATTTTTAAGCTGTACAAATACTTGTTCCGTGCGGGATTCAAACCCGCGCAACTCATTGCAAGCCAATGCGCTACGGAGCCGTCATGGGAAAAGCTTTAACAGTTTTAGGAAAAAATAATTAAAAACATTCTCTTAATTAACTATGCGCTGATCAAGAAGGAAGGAGGGTACCACATGGAGTTTTCACTCTCATATTTTTGCATTTGAGAAACGTTTAAAAATCAAACACCGTTTTGCAATATATTGTTCCTAAAATACTTTTATATACAAGAGCTGCCAATTTTATGCGTGCAAACTTTCGTCACCCAACTTGATATAATAAGTCAATAAAGATATTGTAATATCGAGGGAAAAAGACGACGTGGCAATTCTGAGTCGTTGTCAAAAGGCATATTCGTCGCTTCGGGCCCCTGCCTCAAGGCGCGTTATCTAATCTTCCAATACATAGAGAAGGGTACTCGTCATGTCGACGAATATTTTTTTATCTTTCCCCAACGATCCACTCGACAAAGGATCGGCCATTTTTCCGGTAATTTCAGACTAGAGAGGGCATTACGTGAAGTTATGTATGTGATTGTATAATACGTTTTACGATGGCACAACTGTGAAATAAAATAAAGGGTGCGACGTTGACGATCCATTTTGTAAATTAAATGTTTAGTGCCGCTGTTATAGTTGTTTTTTTTAGTTTTGTTACATTTTGGACATTGTTGAGGTTCCTGTTCCGATATTAATGAAACACCTCTGTAGTTCTACAGGAAGTAAAAACTTAAAAAAGGGCAAAGTTCGCTCATTGATCAGTTCGAAACTTCTCACACGAGAAGCGGCAATCATATCACTAGACCACCGGGCGTTTTGTGCAGTGAATGATACGTGCCACTCAGAAAGTTTTACGAAAATAATTAAAAGATGGAGTGAAAACTTAATGAAACACTCAGTTAGAAAATGGATGCAGGTGGTTTATGACAATACTTTGTGACAATCTATGTAGGAGTATGTTGTGATAGTGATGTCAGTGATTATGATAGTGATTTTAATACATAAGAGACATGCCCTAAGATGTAAATATTTCATGCTTACACCACATGGCAACCCCAAACGGACAAGACAGTTGTCCCAAGTATTATACATGTGTTTCGCCTTCCTCAAATATAAGTTAGTTAAAAAAATCTGTTTTAAAGGATGACAAACGAGCACACATTTCACCTGATAATAAGTGAATGCTATGGCTCATTAACATCAACATCTATCTTCGATTAAGAATCAAAAAGCAGATGCATTGTCAACTCATGAAAAACAAGATAGAATGCCTTATTTCCAGTAAAAGGGATCTTCGGTTCGATACACTCACCATATGAAACACAGCAGCAGTAACCTGCTTTTTTACGCTTGTTAGAGAGTGGACCCTTCTTCGTAGGTCCGATTCAATTGTGCTCCAATTATAATGTAGCTGCAGCCGCGTGTGCACAGATCATTGTAGTATATGTATATGGTAAAACATTATAAGGTAAGGCAATATCCTTGAATTAAAATATTCCTAAGCCAAAATCACAGATATTCCATTGCATGAAGGTAGCACGATAAAATGCTGCATCTATAAGAAAACCTTCACGGATAATATTTGTGTTGAATTCTGCAAGTGCAGCTGGCACTAATGGATTTGAAATGAATACAACAAAATTTAGATTGCCATTTAGTGTAGTTAGCTTAAGAAAACCGTGATCCAGTTTTGTCTGTGGTTATCGTATTAGTATACCTAGTAGTCAGAATTTTTAGTTAAAAAACCTTGGGCCTTGGATTTTAATTCTAGCTGAAGTAAACAATTTTTGCAACAAATATGTATAAAGTACGTGAGGGTAACAAAGCCAAAACTAAGAGAAGGACGGAGACAAAAAAGCAAATCCACATACTATAACTAATATATTTAAAAAAAACAATAGCAAACAAGCTTTGGCAATAATTAGGAACACTTCGAAAAACCAACTAAAAAAAAATCACTACACTACATAATACTAAAATCGACTAAAATATTTACTATAATTTCAATTGTCAAAATGGCGTGGATAAAGCTGCGAACTTTTGACCCTTTATTATTTGATTGATTTATGAAGAGCTATCGTATCATAGAACCATCTATGCAAACAAGGCTTCAGATTTCGAGTTATAAGAAAGTGCCGTGTTACCCTCACGTACTACAATATTTTTTTATATTAAATAACTTTAATTGAAAATTAAGAAAAAACAGCCGAAACAAAAAGAGCTGGTTATTTTCAAAACGCTGAACAGATTTTCTTGAAACATAGCTAAAACACTCTCAATTGAGACACCTTTCAAACCGAAAAATAAACTTATAAAAATGTTTCATCCGTACGCGGATACTAATTGCAGTATAACTCTCTCAAAAAATGATGGGTGACCCGCGGTTAGCAGTTAGATGTATACTTAGGTTGTAACTATAGTTTTATATATCATTATTCTGTCCATTGGCGAATATAAAGTATGTCTTAGTCGCTGTCTGTCTCTGCCTTTGTAAAGATATGTCGTGCTTGTAAGATTACGTGCTTTCCGAGTCACAGGGGTGAAACACCGCCAAATTCTCTACACTGGGATGCTACTGAAAGTTTTCTTAACCGAAAAACTCAATAAATAACGACCCGTGATTTAAACCCGTGATCTCATGATCAGCAGTCAAGTTTACTATCACTAGACCAACGATACGAAATCTAATAATACATGTTGTATATAAACTATATAATGTTAAAATAATTTGCCATAAGTCACACGCGGATCGACAATAGCTGTATTTGGTACTGCAATTGTCTCGCAAATTTAATAGTGTTTACACAAAGCGCATTCTAAAAAATCTTTTTCATCGGATGATTAAAATGCACTGCTGGACGTGGGCCTCTCCCTCTGAAGATAAGATTCGCTTTAATTGTCACGCATACCAGATAACTTGGTGTTCGCAACCAGGTAACCTTTGTCAGTCTGTTCTGTCTGGCTCTGAAGGACATATAATTTTATTATTTGATAGTTTGTCCCTGCAGTAGATTTTTTGTTTTCAACCCATGACGAAATCAAAGGGGTGTGATAAGTTTGTAGTGCGAATCTACACTGATAGCTGGCGGTAACGATATGGCTTTGTACGCGTGTTATAACATTAATGTGGCGTGTAATGTGCCGTACCGCTAAGCTTCCATGGCTCGGAACTGCAGTATGTTTAATTATATATTATTCTGAATATAATTTAAAAGAATTCCTAGAGGTGCGTGGATGCATTATTCAAAATTGTTTTACTAATTGAGAAAACAGTTGGCAAAAATTATTTACTTTCACGTATTCCCGTTTTAATTTTAATAAAACAATAATTTAATAATTTACGTCTCAACTAAAAGATGATTTCAAAATTTAGATTACCCAATTACTCATTTATCGCGACCTCGCCCTAATTTAAAAAGAGTATTTGAATCCAAAGTTGTGGATGGCGGCTTAAAAAATGCATACCTTATTCTATTCTTGGACGCTATCCTGGCTCCACGTAATGCCGAAAATCTAGAAGGCCTTCGTCAGAAGCATCCGTCGGTTAATCCTTCTCAGTACCCAATACTTCTATGCGACTCTTACAGTAACAATACTCTGAAAGAGAAAACGCAATTTCCATCTAGTTTTGTTAAAAACGGAAATACTTGATATCTTCTTAAAACTTAAATTGTATTTTAATAAATCCATACCTTGCAGCCTGTAAAAACTTACTGCTAAATACAGACCTCCTCCATAAATATCCTCATAGGGGGAATATTTGCCGTAGTTGCCACGCTTAGCTTAATTCTCAATTGGCAACCGTAGTTTTTTTTTATTATTTTGAGTTTTCAGTATTTCTGTCGCCTCTTATGGAACCCACCGGACGATATGGATAGTTAATATTCTTACACCGCCTAAACAGTAGGTATAATATTTAATGTGATTCAAAATATAAATGTAAGTCATTTGATGTTGAACTTAAATTTAAAACATTAGATCTAAACCTAGAACAAGAGATCAAAAGATCTTACCTAGAACAAGAGAAATAACTCATCTCTAAATATGTAAAAGTGGGTAAAATTTACGGTGATGTTATTCATGCAATAATTCAACTGACATTTTAATCGAATTATTTAAAAAAACAATTTAAATAAAATATGTAAATATTTACGAAAAACGGCATATCTGGAACCCGATGTAACAATTGGTTCTCTAGTTCTTCTTTGAACCCTGAAGAAGGTGTTATTGGAGCTGATGCTTAACCCTCTGAAGTCAATGGCAAGAACTAATTCACCCGTTTCTCTGTTGAAGCTGCAAAATATTTCAAAGAACTTTTTATTATTTTTCTGATAACGAAAAACAAATGGTTTTTAAAATTAAAGAACGTAGACGGTTAGGGTAAATTATGTGCAAAATCTTATATAGTAAATCGCAAGGAGTGTTGGAAGAAGTGTGTATTACTCTAAGCTCGTCTTTTCGAGACTGCAAAAGTTGACTGGTGAATAGAAGCTTCTCTCGTTGTATGGAGGATTCACCTTAGTCAATAAATTAAAAAAGTAAATCGGATTGACGATCGTAGTAACAGGCGTCAGCACCTTTAAAGCTGCGCTACGAATATTTTTCTTTGATTTTTTGTCACCTATGTCGTCCTAATGTTACCTACAAACCGACCTATTAGTGCTTCACTGAATAGCTCTTCTTAGAAATTAAATTCGAATTTATCTTCGTGGGAGGCATTTCTATACAAAAATTTTACGCGGAGAAGCATCTTCATAATTATCTACAATTTTTAGGCTTAGATATTTTGTTTTTGGCATCTATCAAAGTCTACAAGATTATACTGTTACCTCTTATGACATTCAAGGGACGAAAGGGGTTGGCTTATTTCCGCTATTACAAGGCGAAAACTAAGTACTATATTTTACTTTACAGAATAAGGATAAACGAGCACACAATCCACCTGATGGTAAGTGGATGCCATGGCCCATAGACATCTACATTTAACCTCAATTAAGAATCAAAATGCGGATGCGTTGTCACCCCTGAGGACTAAGATGGAATGCCTAGATCCATTAAAATGGGTCTCCCGATCTCTACACACATCATACGAAACACAGCAGCATTAAGCTGCTATTTTACGGTACTCTGTGAGAGCTTGGTACTTCCCCGGTGCAGCTGACCCATTCGTGCTACAGCCATAGCTGCAGCGTAGCTCTACCACGTTAAAATGTAATGTACTGGTAATTTATTTGATTATGCAAATAATGAAGTGTTTATGGACCGCAGCATACACCATACTATCCGTCGGTGGACTGTGTACTCGTTTGTACACCCTTCTTTAAAAATCAAAATGTAGATGTATTGTCACTTCTGAAGACTTACATGGAATATCTCGTTACAAGTGATTTTCCGTTTCCCTTCATAGTACGCTACTATTCTGCAGGAATATGGTCATTTCCATCAGCAGCGTGGCTTTATAACGTAAATTTTTAGATAATGACCCGAAATCATTATTCCAAAAAAAGCTATTTACTATAGTTCTTCAATTCGCCCATTAAGTCTTTTTAATATCAAGGAATGTTGTAGTAATATTGACACTGGACAAATAATAAGTAGCCTGAGCTTAATTGTAGTATGGTTCGGGTACTGGTCCATAAGCTATTTAACCCTGTCCATTTTTGGCAAAATATTGACGGATACAATTTGTATCGTAGACTGGGCAGGAACGTTCGAAGTTCTCGCTTGGAGCTGCAAAGAAAATTAACGTTTATTTTTTAAATTAGAATGAGGGTGACAAATAAGCACACAGTCCACCTGATGTTAAGTGAATGCTGTGGTCTATATACATTTACGTCTATCCTCGATTAGGAATTAAAATGCAAATGCATTGTCACCCCTGAGGACGAAGATATCCGGTTCTCTACACTCACCATTGGTATTACCCTGGTCGAGCCGACCCGTTCGTACTGCAGTCACAATATAGCTGCAATGTGACTCTACAATGAATATTTTACTTTTCCGAAGAATCGCGATATCTATAGTACTAATTTATTTGCTTCTAAAACTCTTCCTTCCGCAATAGATAGCCAGATGCAAGGCAATGTCTGAGTAGTACTGCCTATTCCGCTAGCATATTATAGGCTAGGAAATGGAGTAGTCAGTTCTTACCATTCGTCAACTGTCATATTCCTCTACAAGATGCAGGAGGGTACAAGCTTGACTGTGAATGTGGATCAATTAAGACCCGCGTAAAAGAACATATAGCTGATGTGAAGCATCAACGTCCCGGGAAGTCTGCAGTTTGTGATCATATCCTAGACAGCCGCAACCATTACATCAGATCTGGTTGACCACAAATCCTCGCGAAAGAACACCGATTCCTACCAAGGATGATACATGAGGAATTTGAAACTAAAAAACATCCTAATTTCAATAGAGAAGGAGGCTGGGTTCTACCACCTGCTTGGGACCCTATAATCAATAAAACTAAAACTAAACCCAAGCATACCACTGCAAGACTTCAAGACACAGTCAGATCATTTTGCATAGATCGGACCATAAACAATAATTAAAAAAGCTGAAGGTACTCCGGATTTAACAGTGACATCGGAACGTCAGTCATCTCAGTCCCCCGTGACCATTGGTGCTGGAAAGCGTCCGAAATGTCGGGAATTAAAAATAATTAAAATAAAACGCGATAAAATCCGTAAAAGTAGTTTTAATCAATGTGTAGTGTTCGCGTAAATATAAGAAATCACATATTTTCAGTAGACTATGTTACAGCTTATATTATTTATTTCACCATTTTTCATAGACACATCAAAAATTTGTTTTCATAAAATTGAAAACTTAACAACAACACACTGTCATTACTGTAAAATTTGTCAAGTGTTACAAATAGGTAATCTGAATGGTTAAAAAATCGGCTATGCTTTTTCTTACCAGCATACTTATTATATAGTATATAGCTTAGTTTCTCCCTATAATAATAAATAAATACAGTCCACTTAGTCTCATCCCCTACACTTATGGTTGGTACAGAACCACTTCGCGTCTTCGCAACTTTCTTCTTTTTTGACCAATAGTAAAAAAAAAAGAGTGTTGATGAAAGTGCTTGCTGCATATCGTAGAATATTTATGCGGAGTCCAATTTTGTCTGTTTAACATCCGCAACTACTTTTCTTTACTCTCCGGATTTATAGGCAACCTGCAAATAATATGTTATTTTCTCTAAAACCGGTACACTTGTGTAATATTATTACGAAATAACGATATATACCAAGTCGTAAGCTTACTGGTAAAATGAGTAATGATGATTCCATTTGGACAAATCACATTCTGGTACAGAACAAGAAACCATTGCATTAAACACAATAAAGTTACTATAGTGCGTGCCAAATCGATTGAGAAAAACAGACATTGAACTTTCGATCGTTTAATCAGGGGCTACAAACCTTTCAATACAAAGGCACTTTTTATATGTAGCACTTTTTTATTTATAATGGCTTTTTAAATATTTTTTTTATTATGATTGATATAGTATATATTTAATAACTTTTATCAAAAAGTTATGTAAAAGATCACTGTAGAAGAAAAATCAATTATTGTTATAAAGTACTTCATTCATTGAACAACAAAAAGCATTAATTTATAACACATATAAAGATTCGAGTTATAACGACACCGAATAAGTA
>DWHP01008701.1:0-10461 GCA_018247895.1 Parnassius honrathi | reverse complement strand
GTTTAGGTAAATAAGCTTACCTACTTTTTTTCAAAGTGATAGAGCTATGAAGCAGCTATATTAAGGTTGTGGCACGAAGGGTTCGGCTCAACCGGGGAAAGACTGCGTTTACGCTTTCACAGAATACCAGCTTAGTGCTGCTGTGTTTTGTATGCTGAGTGTAGAGAACTCGAGACCCATTTTACTGGAAACAAGGAACTCCATCTTAGTCCTTAGAGATGACAGCCCATTTGCATTTTAATTACTAACCGAGGATAGATGTAGATGTCTACCGGCTACAGCATCTACTTATCGTTAGATAAACTGTGTACTCCTTTGTCACCCTTATTCTATATAAATCTGATTTTATTTTATACATGGAATAATCTTACTAAATGACCCCAAATTACCGGGTAAGAGGATAATTTTTTTAATCCAATAACTATCCAAACGATACTAAAAACTATTTTCATCCTTAAACATAATGCGAAAAATAGAAACCAAATTTTTTAGACCATCGGAAGGGTATGAGGAAATTTTGATTTTGCTACAATCTCGTAAAAGGTTAATTACAAAAGCTTTACATTTTACTGTAAATTAAAACAAAATTTATGTGGATACCCTAAAGTTAATAAGGAATATTTCAAATATTTGAATAAATACTGAATACGTCCACATATTTGGCTCTTCATAACCAGTATAAAGTTTTTGAACAGGCAACGTTTTTAATTAAATTCTCCCGTTGTCTCGCCGCTTTTCAGTTTTCCTATGACAGAGAGTAATGAAAATGCCGGTATTCACTGCGAGCGTCTCCGGAATCTCATTGCCAGTTAGCCCTATGCAAAAGGAGACATTTTTTTGATTATGTCAACTTTTAGTATACAAAGAGTAATAAATATGCATTGTTGTTTCAAATTAGATTAGCTTCGCTTCAATTCATTCATCATTCCTTACGGTCCATTAATGGAACACAGCTGTATATGGTAACCATAAATATTACCTTGTAGGGGAATATTTTCCATAGTTGCCATTCTTGGTAGGCGAGTTGTCAACCTGGCGAAATATTTAAAAAGAGTTTAAGGATTCATAATATTAAGAAACACTTTTTTTTAAATATTTTGAGTCCTGTTTTATTTCCTGTGTCGCATCTTACGGCATCCACGAAATGAAATTAGGTAGTGGTTTTCTCACACCACCATTCCACGATAGGTTGTTCATATGACAACTTGTTGTTTAAGGGTTAGTGAATCGTCTTTTGTCAATTTATTTTATGTAAAAAGTAAAGTAACAGTCTACATTCATCGCACATCCGGGTATTGGTTTCTTTAATTCCTGAGAGGTTTTGTTATTATTTGCTTGTTATATATGAGATAAATGGTCTGCATTGCCTGGCACATGACGTGCTGGCGGACTGTTTGTCGTTACGATATAATTTATTTACTAGGCCTGTATGCTGGCTCCACGAGGGTTTATTTCATCTTCTATTACTTGGTACAGGAGCACTTATACTTGAGATTTATAATACTACTTAGTAAGTTAAGTTATAATATCAATTTTAACATTCTATCCGTCCATCCATTAATGTATTTAAATGTCCACTGCTGAACATAGGACTCCCCTACAGATTGGAGGGGAGTTTTTGCCATTGTTGCCACTCTTGGCACTCGGGTTGGTAACTGCAGTTTTTATATAATTTTGAGTTTCAGATTCCCTCTGTCGTCTCTAACGATACCAACGATAGTAAGGATGATAAATATTCTCACATCGCCATAATGTGATTTTAACATTGTACCAAAATTATTTTTCATACCTAGACTATGACCTTTCTCTTGGTTATAAATTGAAAGCCGGTAACTTTCAGAAAAAAATGTAGGATTCGTTCTAGTGATATAATTATTAAAAACTTAACATTTTAAGGTGTATACTTCGATTAACGGTAATTTGGTTTGGTTCATGGTAACCATCAATTTAATAACATTGATGACGAATGTGAAAAAAGCATCAATATTTAAAAACCTTTTTTGGGGTGTGGTTCTCTAATCTCTCTAATCTAAGGAAATAAAGTTACTAAACATGACATCTGCGTATTATAACAGGCACAATAACATCATCTTAAAAATGCTTAACAAGTAGAATGTGTCGATCCTCGTCTCGCCTGAGCAGAGATGGAGATATATGACTCCATTGTAAACAAGAATCTCTGTTATTAATCGTTAATTGTTAAGCTTGCCTCCTGTTCTCAAATCATTAAATAAGTTAAAGAATATTTGTTAAGCTTGTGTAAATTTTACCCTACTTCGAAACTAATTATAAAGCTTTAACCCAAAATCACTTTAAATTTAAACATCAATAAAAGCGCCCTAGTAGCATACTGAATTTTTATAGCCTTGTAGCGAAAACTGGCCTGATTGGCTTACTGCTTTTACTTATGGTTAATTGTCTTTTTTATTGTAGCCTGAATTCTCAAATATACTACATGTAACAAAGAACCTGTGGTTCCTGGTTAAATTAAATTAAAATATTTTTTTGCAAATTGTATGTGGTTTTATTACTAAATAACACGTGAATCGGTAAAGAGGGGACTTTCGTAATACTCTCCCCGACCAGTGCAGGGGTTATAAAACATATACAATTTAAAAAAAATTAAATTAAATTTTTATTGTCATATTTTCTGATGTAACGTTATTTCTATACGTTTGAATACTGATTCTGATAAAGTACTTAACAGAGTCCACAAGGTTTTTGTTACATACAGCATGTATAATATATTGTCCTTAATTATAGATGCCTTTCTCAGGTTTCACAGGGCTTACATTGTATTATGTTTGACGTTTAGTTGGTCGTTTGGGGACCAGGTGGTCGAGTGGTCAGATAACCTAGTTATTCAGCCGCGTGTGTCATGTAGATTTGTATCCCACATAGTTATTTAAACACATTATTTCATTATTAGGATTTTTTCCTGTAGCGTTGAGGCGCTTTACACATTTATATAAAACTCACATGGACAAACATCCAACCGCAGAAGAACCAGGTATTTGTAGTTACACTTATTCCAAGCGATGTTGCGAACAGTTTTAATCGAGGGCAAGAAGGTTTGCAATTCATTTTAAATTGTGATTGGGTCATATTATAATAGTTTCGATTATTTCGAAGTCAATTTTGAGAGTTGTAAGAGAAGAGAGAAAAGAGAGAAAGAGAATCCGCTACATGGTAATTCCCCGTGGGTGTCGTAACAGGTGACAGAAGAGACTTTTGAAAGGCTATAATGAATTGATGAGTTTCTATTCACAACAAACAATTATATATACCTTTTAATTGTTTGTATGACAACCTCTATCTATTGATTACAATCTATAAAAGTCTACCGCTGAACATAGGACTCTCCCATAAATTGCTTCATAGGGTGGATTTTGCTATAGTTGCCACAGGCTGGCAACCGTAGTTTTTTATTATTTTGAGTTATTATCTGGAATATACAGCTGCCCATCTTCCGTTTTAATGTCCTTCCGTCGCCTCTTACGAGACGCAAGGAATGATATGGGGTAGTGGATATTCCCATGAAGCCACTACAAGTCTTTTACGTGTATTAATGAACAATAAAATGTATGTATTATCTGTATGCTTTAGCAATAAACTGTTTTATAAACGTTTCAATTTCTACTATAGTTATGACTCACTGATTTCTCGCGTCTTCATTTATAAGGCTTGTTATTGATTGTGGGGTGGTATGTCTATTTTAGGATGAGTAAAGATTTCGTATCACACACAACTTTTCGTCTGAAGCGAAATTCAAATAATGCGCCTAGTTATATAAACACTTCGTATCACGTCCCCGACAGCTTAACATTCGTGATATCAACATTATTTATTCATTTTGTCTAATGTGCTGCCATTAAGTCTGGGATGTTAGGGCGCTTATAAGGCACATTAAAATAAAACACGTAAAAGGTCGTTTTGAATTAAGTTTTCTTAAGAGGCGTGGATATAATTTTCACGTTTCGGCATGTCTTTTTAATACTTCACGCAAAACACGCGTGAAGTTATAACAAGGAACTTCATGGACATTTTGCACATTTAAAAAAAAATTAAAATATTTAGCTAGATAACGAAATTTGTTAGCTCGATTTATTTCTACTAATTACATACATTACAATACAATATAACAAATTTTATAATTTAAATTAGTTTTGTTATTATATTTTATTATGCACTTCGGATTGTTGTCTAATACTTTGTAGAAATATATCGTAACAAATACCGATTTTTCTATACTATACATATAAATAAAATTGAATTGATTGATTCATATAATATTTATATATAATGACAGACAGATACTCATGGAGTATGTGCATACAGGCTGTCCCACTAATGGTGGATAATCTGGTACGTGCGTGTTCGGGCGTTGAGGAGGTGGCCACGGTTCATAAAAAAAATTCTATCCCAAACGGTTTGCACTCTACGCCATGTTTTATAAAATTCCGAAAATGCGTACTTCTGCTCAAATTTGAGAGTGCGAACCGATCGGGATAGAATTTTTTTATGGAACCGAGGCCACCGAGGAGATTATCCACCATTATTGGGGTACCCTGTATAATATATAATATGTATATACTCTGTGTCTGTCTCTAATTTTGAAATAACTAGCTTGTGTTAAGCCAAGAGGACAATTTGCATGCTATTAAGACTTATGGTTTACGAGCCAGTGATCGGCAGACTTACGGTATTTCAATAAGCTACACGCTTTTATGGCTATGACCTTGAAACCGTTATAGCAGTTTGCCAATGTTATTTTTGGTAACTTTTATTGAATATTTCAAGATGTCAAAGCGGCAGGCTTATTGCTACCACGTTTTTCTGGTGATTTTTTTACACCTTTAACACCTGAGCGTCTCTATACATATATCGGCCACCGGTCAAACTAGAGTCCCTATTTCATGTACCGCAGGTATAAGGTATTAATTGAAAAAAAAAGTGAAGCTTATTGAATAACCGTGAGTCTGCCGCTCACTGGCTCTTAAACTGTTACCAGCCCGGGCAGATGCCTGTCTGTCTGTCTTTGGAATAGCTAAGCCTATTGTAATGAAACTTAACAAACTTTTTTTTGAAGATAGAGAGCAATGCCAGTCATGACTATATTTTATCCGAAAAATTCGAAGTTTTTTGAAAAAACAAAACAACGTTAAATCAATAAAATTATTGGCCTTTTACGATGTTAACTCTAAATAACACCGCATTAATAGATCTTGGCGAAGCCAATTTAGTTTGTCCTCCAGACCGAATTTTCGGCCGCGGCGGCCTGCCTCAACGGAGGAACTTTTTCGACTGCCTCGTTGGTCTAGTGGTTATAGTAGTGCGACTGCTGATCATGAGGTCCTGTGTTCGAATCCCGGGTCGGGCCAAGAAAATCAATTATTGAGTTTTCCCGTCAAGAAATTCTCAGTAGCTGCCCTGAGTCAGGAAGTTGGCGGTATCTCACACCCGTGCTTCCGAAAACACGTAAAGCCGTTGGTCTCGCGCCTGATCTCTCTCCAGTCGTGTCGGTTTACCGTCCCATCGGAGTATGAAAGTAAGGGAATAGAGAGTGCAACGGTGCTTGCGCATACACTTTGGCATTATAATTCTGTCCTGCGCCGATGGCTAGCCTCCGTTGAGGCAGGCCGCCGTGGCCGAAATTCGGTCTGGAGGACATTATTATTCTCATTATTACATTTAGTTAATCATACGCTTTGAAAACTTAGCTATGGGTAAAGAAATAAAGTTGGGTATATCATTAATTACTTCTTTGAATGATTCTAATTAAATAGTTTTTTTATTAAAGACATTCAAAAACCTGTGAGTTAAAAATATTAAATATGCTGTCTCAATTAAGTCAAGCGTTTATACGTGGTAGATAATATGATTATATCACGAATGGGTCGACTCGACCGGGGTAGGACCACGCTCTCACAGAATACTAGTGTAAAATAGCAGCTAAATGTTGTTGTTTCATATGGTGAGTGTAAAAAACCGGAAAACGTTTTTACTGAAAACGCGCCACTCTATTTTAGTTCTCAGGTGTGACAACACATTTTGAATCTTAACCAAGGATAAATGTCTACGGGCCACAGCATACACTTTTATTCTTATCCTAATAAACGTCGTAAAATACTCAGACCGGCAATGTTCAGATCATAGATAATGTACTAATATGTCGGACGTAAGCAGAGGCGAATGTGCGAGGTGTCTAACGCTGCGGTAGTCATCCGCCTACTTTCCTTTGACAAGAATGGTCTATGTACAGCATTGAACTTGTTATGAACAGATGAACAAGAAGGAGATGATGTATAGTGGAACATTTATAACAACGTAATATGTGTGAAATCTATCCAACTGCACGGAGGAGTAAGACTAGGTGACGTTATATCACTAAACCCCTTCACCGTTGTATTGGAAGACGTATTCAAGCTACTGAACTGGAAAGGATACGGTATTAAAATGAATGCCGAATACATCACTTACCTTCGATTTGCCGACGATATAGTCCTTATGACGGAATCACTGGAGGACCTAAGCACTATGCTCAATGACCTCAATAGTGTCTCCCAACGGATAGGTCTTAAAATGAACATGGACAAAACAAAGATCACGTTTAATGTCCAGGTCACACCCATGCTGGTGGCTGTTGGGAGCACGAAGCTCAAAGTTGTTGACAAGTACGTTTACCTGAGGATAAATAGCCCGACTAGGTAAGTCTAACTTCGACGACACGAGAGGTCTATTGACGGATTCAACTCGGCTGGACAGCGTTCGGGAAATTATGACACATCTTCTCGTTAGGTATACCTCAAAACCTGAAAACTAGATTGTACAACCAGTGCTTGTTGCCAGTTAAGGATCTTAGACGTGATCCTTCACTGCTGGCCGTATGAGGACACTGAAGGTCGCTCAGCGAGCTATGGAGAGGGCTAAGCTCGGGGTTTCTCTGCGTGATAAATTTAGAAATGAGGATATCCACAGTAGAACCAGAGTGACCGACATAGCCCAACGGATTAGTATGCTGAAGTGGCAATGGGCCGTTCATATAGCTCGAAGAACCGACAACCGTTGGGGAAAAACACGGAAATCTAAATATTAATTGCCTTATTATTTAGATTTCTGTGGGGAAAAAGGTTCTCGAGTGGCAGCCTCGCACCGGTAGACGAAGTGTAGGGCGACCCCCCACTAGATGAAGTGACGTCCTGGTAAGACATGCAAGAAGTCGATGGACGCAGGTGGCTCAGGGCCGTGCTTTGTAGCATACCTTGAGGGAGGCTTATGTATTATAATGATCGTTTGATATCGCTTTCTTTCTCAGTAAAAATTCTTAAACGTCATACTTATATTACTACTCTGAGCTGGGGGGCTGAATCGTTCTAAAATATGCTCGTCTCTTTGGTATCTTACGTTAACTTTATAGCTTAATCAATTTTATTCCCTATAACACAAAATTTATGCTTATACAGTTATTCATACTACCGATTATTTCTAATGCAGACATGTATTACCTATCTATCCAGACTTAAGTCAAAATCTAAACGAACTAGAGCGCTTTCTCAACAACTCCCAACCAATCTACTCGTTCTTATCGTAAGGATAAATTTCATTATCTTTTCTCAACTGTCTCTCTGTCGGGACTGATCTTCGGAATGACTAAAACGATTCTGATAAAACTTTACGAACAGGTAGAAAGCTATGTCAGGTGGAATCTAGGCTAACAAAATAAAGATGTTTAAATGAAGCATAAATAAACTGTGAAAAGAAATGTTATACTGTAACAAAATTAGCAAATAAGCAAAGTTGTAGGCACTTACACTTCAAAATAAAAAAAAACAAAGCATACAAAACACACCCACAAACAAAAATGAACATAAACACGGGAAACTGCAATGATAGTGTATATTATTATAAAGAATTTAATATACACTATACTATCACTGGGAAACTGTAAGTAAACTTACGATTTTCCCCACCATCCAACAGAGCAAGGGCTGCAAAAAAAGTAGTCGAAGCCTGTATATGCTTGAGGAAAGTCTCCGACATGTGTTAGACGACACCTTAGCGATGAACACATATAAAAAACAGAGTCTAGGCTATATTTTATCCAAAAAAACTTTCAGATTTTTGTGATAAACCATAACCAGGCGCCGACTTTGTAATATTTTTTATAGATGTTATACAATAAAGTATAAATTATAAATAAAATACTTAACATACACCCTTTGTCTTTAAAGTACTAAATGATTGCTATAACATCACGGGCGTAATAATTACAAACGTAATATTACATTAAAAAGATGTAAATGTGAAGCATGTTTACCTATATAAGGTTAAAAATAATACAAAAATCTACTTAATACAGTCGTTCGCACTGCAATACTTTAGAACAAAAAAACAAATGATAGGTAGTATGTTTTCACTGAAGGGAAGAAGAGACGACAGGGTGTGCAGAAATAGGTCAATCAAATCCACATATCGTCAACTATTCGCGTCAGGTGTTAATTGAACAGGAGAAGAGTTTTGCAAATGTAATACGTAGGTAGCGGACGCAGCGCCTAGCTGAATAGAAAAAATAATACTAAGTAGATAGGCGCTACGATAGTCTTTATTGAGCACCGTTTTATTCTTATCCGCTTTGTTTCGGTAGAAAGAAACTTCCTGATTTCCGACCAACATGCCCTAAAGTCGACATTTAAAACATCTTTTTGTTTTTCCATTGTTCCACTCTCATAATTTTAAAATCATAATGACTAGCTCTCGATATCCTCTTTCTTAGTAAATGGGTTCATAATTTATAGGGAAGGTGGGTAGGTGGGGTACACAGGACCGATCAAGATATACAGTGGATCAACACATTTACATCATAGTCTAATATCTAAACACACATAAAACAGACGAATCGCGTCATCCGCTTACGACTTACATACATCCGCCCCGTACCAGTAGTATTGCCGCCATCACGCTATCCGAGAGTACAACATATATTTATTTTTCCCTATTTATTTAATGTTTTTTACTCTTTTTAACTCAAAACTATTGAAAATTATTTAAATATTATTAAGTTACGTATAAAACAATCTAAAAAGCTCTCACAATAATAATTTTAACTTTTCGTACAGCTTTAAAATACTGTGTGTTTGGCTTAAAAGATGGTGTAGTGGGTAACAGTGGACTGTATCTTAATGGGGCACAATAAACTGCTAACCCCTGTGCTCCGAAATATTAAGCATTAACAGCACTTCATTCGGTAGTTGTTTCAAACTAACAACGTGGCTAGCAATATAAAAAGAAAGACAATTATTCGCCTCACAAGTGAGGAGCAGATGAAGAGTGCTATTCTACTTAATTTAGATAGTAATAAAATTACGAAAATAATCATTAAAATATTTCATACACTACTCTGCAAAGGTCATTAAAATGTGACAGGAAGCGGTGGTGATAGTAATGGTCTAACTCCAACAGAGGTTAGCCAATTTTAAAAATACCACACAGTCAGCTGGAATAAAATGATATTACGGTTTTACAAATGCCATTTAGATTTGAGACTGAATATCTGAAGAGATCAAAAGAACTAAAAGAACGTTTTTCAGTCCGAGTCTAATGAGATAATAAACAAAAAAGGAATAATAAAATCTGGGGAAAAGCCAAGACAGCTCTTTCGTACTTGCACTTCTTGTGCAAAAATACGGAAAATATCAGATCCTGAGAAAAGTGAAGAAGGCAGCGATATGATTAGTGTTGCCCAAAAGCAGGAACAAGACAAGACTTAGCCAGTCTTGGTCTTGCGCCAATACACCCGGTCTTGGTCTTGATCTTAGTATTGCACCCCCAGTCTTGATCTTGGTCTTGGTCTTACAGCAAGAGTCTCGCAAGTCTCGCAATTACCTAATAGCCTATTGCTATTTATTAAATGTTACTTTAGATCTTAGAACAACTTAACAGAATAGGTACATTTGAGCTTGAATTAACATAGCCATAGCAAAGACCAACCAAATTAATAAATGTCTAAACATTTAATGGGAAATTCCAAAAATCAACAAACATGCTGCCGATGCTCTAACCAACTGAGCTATCTGCCGTGTCCCACGGTCACGGAAGTCAGTCTGTTTCTTGAGATGTGAATTGTGTATATTATGTTCTTCTTGTGATGGAATTAATCTACATTAATTACATTAAATTGGCCTAGGTACGTTACTTGCTGCATATTCAGATATATAATTTCCTTTTATATATTTATTCAGTCCAACCAGATGAGAATACCATATGAATACCCCAATAATAATAGAACATCGAAGAAGTCAAATCGAACAAGAAGTCCGCACTACCATGACGTCCCATAGAATGCATCATCTGAGATCATCGATAATAAGGCAGTACTTGCCCACTTGGGGGCGGGTTTGCTTCTCGCCGGACGATCCCAACGTTGTTGCGGATTCTGTCGCTGATGTGGTACTTCGGGGTATG
>DWHP01008700.1:0-10461 GCA_018247895.1 Parnassius honrathi | reverse complement strand
CAACGCACCTGCAATTCCCCTGGTGTTGCGGTTGTTCATGGGCGGCGGTAGTCACTTAACATCAGGTGAACCGTATGATCGTTTTCCCCTTCTTCTATAAAAAAAAATAGTTTATTCTTCACAAACTGGCAACACTACCACCGACAATTTGTATTTTGTATTTCAATTTGACAATGTGTATTATTATAAAAAAAATTACTTCTAATAAATATCTTAGCATATTTATTTACAGTAACTTAACATTCAAAGACTATATTAAACGCTTATCTGCTAGAGTACGAAAGTTAATTTACATGTAATAAAATTCTGCTTACACGTATATTAAGAAAATGATTTACTATACAATCAGTACTATATTATTGTATATCTATCTGGGGTGGGACTAGCAAAAACAGTATTTATGCAAATTGAACGTGCCCAGAGAGTTTTACTAAAGGTGTCTTGTTTTAAACCTCGATTGTATTCTACAGAGCTACTTCATGAGCATTGCCACAATATAAGCTCCAAAATTTTGATCGCCTTTGTTTTGAGTACGTTATAAAACATACTTCAGTTACCGACGTGATATTTTCATTTTCCGTTTTCATGTCCCATTCTGTGTACACAATGCTATTACAGTATAATATGCATTCAGATATAAACATATTTATCTATTTTGAGTCAATCTTGAGCTTCTCAGACAAATTAATGTTCTATTCTTATGAGAAATAAATTTCTTAAACCACAAAACTAGTTTGATGTGTCGTCCGCAATTGGGCGGGGGCCCATGAACAGCGTCACTGTATACCTAGGATGATAATAAATACAAGAGATGGCTGCGTAAACTAATTTTAAATGTTATGTAACTAAATGATAATAAACATTAAACTGTATCTTAAAAGCTAATTGCTATGCTAAATGACATGATGTTATAATAATAATTGCTATGAGTACACATGCGCGTCGCGCGACATTATCGTGAACTATATATAAAACAGTTTAAAACATTTATGCAATGGCTAAAATGCTACGAGTATGTACGGTTGCGCCGTACTCAAACCTTATTTCGTGTTCTTATGTGTTCTGGTTTCCGAAAGGCCGGCATTTCAAATCACGTTCAAGTAAATTGTATATTCAAATCATATGTTAAAACAATAGCATAAAAGGACAAAAATAACTGTTGTATTTCGAATTTCGACGTAATCTAGATTTTAAGAGTAATTTTAATTGATTTTTACCGCAGTAACGGTAACGTTCCGAATATTTACGAAAGCTGTCAGTTACAATATACAGTAGTTCACATAACTGTATGCCAAAATATGGAATTATATGTATATATCATACTTACATCAAAATGATATTCACAGAAGTATAGTCTAGTTTTTGAGAGAATGTATTAAGGTCTCTTTTAGGCAGTTTTAACCCAGCATTTCTCATATTTAAGTAAGTTGGTACTCCAATCCATAACTTCCCCGGCGTTCTTATGCTCGTATTTTTGCATTCAAGCACAACACACCAATGAAAAAGATGATAACTAATTATTAAACATCCACAAATATTTTATTCCATAGCAAAATTGGCAAAATCCTAGGGCAGTGACGTCACGAACAGCATGGCGTCTAGAAATTTTGCGCGAAAGTTTTAAACAATAAATTAAAAGTAATTTTCATGAAACTATTCGGTTTTAAAAAAATTATATAAAAATTATAGTGATTCATTATCACTCTAGGATTAATTTAAAACACTATTTGAAGATAGGTGCAATACCCTACTACGCATCCATTTCCCAAAAATTAACAGTTACGAAATTCCCAACAAAGATAAAAAATCCAAAAAAATTATCCAGTTGGAAGTATGAAAATTATCAAGTATAAAGGCGGTAATAAAACAGAAAAGTAGTAAAAAGGTTTTTTAATATCTATGTACAAATCAAGTCTTTACAAAATGAGCCATCCAGATTACGTTATTATTTAAGGATAACGGTATCCGGCAGCGGCGGATTCTACGATTTTTGCGGGCGCTGCGCGGGCTGCGGGGGCTACAGGAGCAGTAGCAGGAGCCACCGCGAAGCGCGCTGGAGCATACGCTGCCGCGACTGGGGAACTGTACGCAGCCACTTGTGCGGTATAGGCGGCCACTGGGGCATTATACGCAGCAGTGGCGGCTACGACCGGAGCTGCGGCGTATCGTGCAAAAACAGGAGCAGCCGTGTAACGGGCCGTAACCACGGGAGCGGCAGCGTAGCGGGCGTAAACTGGAGTGGCAGCATATCGCGCGTACACTGGAGCAGCAGAGTAGCGAGCATAAACCGGAGCCGCCACGGGAGCGGCAACTGGTGCCGTGGCATACTTTGCGATGACTGGTGCAGCAACTGCGGGAGCAGCAACTGCAGGAGCAGCCACAGCGTAACGGGCAGCAACTACAGCAGGTTGGGCGACTACGGGAGCGGCGACCTTAGCAGCAACGGCAACGGGAGCAGCTGCAATACGAGCTGGCACTACAGCGGGTTCGGCAACTACAGCTGGTGCAGCAGCGACCAAAGGCTCTTTGCGGACGACTGCGTTGAATCCATTGACAGGATCAGCAGCGTAGTCAACAGTACGGCGCGTGCCATCGGGATCAACAAGTGAGTACGAGCCTTGTACGAAATCTCCATCACGCTGCTCCTGCTGGCTTTTGTAGTCCCCAGTTAGGGAGTCAGCAACATCGTATCCAAATCTGTACTGCGGAAAGGCATCGTATTCTTCTATTCTTGCAAAAGGCGCTGTGTACGCAACCGGTGCTGCAGCTACTGGTGCGGCAGCGATGGCAGCTGGTGCACTTGCGCAGGCCAGCGCCGCGAGAGAAGAGAACATGACCAACTGCAACAATTAAAACAAATTATGAATAAATTTATGTAAATGTAAATATACACATAGGAATTGTAAACTTTGTTCGTGTGATCGTTAAACTATTTTTATCGGTTAACTTCAATGAATATAAAGAAGTTAAAAATAATGAACTGATAGATTCATCGATTGATTGGCACATTGACCACTTTCTCATGATCACTTTGTAAAAAACACTTCACGTAAATCCAAGATGTCGTACCTTGAAGACCATTTTGATTGTTTTGGTCTGTTGTGCACAGGGATGTTTGAAGCTTTGAACTGTGCACCCTCTTAGACACTATCAGCATTTATAGTATTCGCGAGTGTAGTTGCCTCATCCCGACCGCATCTCCAAATTTAAATATATTCAAGTACGCACGTACGGGCCGGCCCGATGGAACCGCTGGACAATGCCACGTAAACAAAGCGGCTACTTGTGCAACTGGGCCGGGGCTGTCAGACACAGCGGTCATAATGTTTCACTACTAGATTCTAAAAATTGCTTCTTTTCATGTAAAATTTTACGCTATGTTCATGGTTTTCATTCATTTATTATAGGCCAGTGCTCGACTTTAAAAGCCCCTGAGAGTAAGTTATGATGAGCCCGATGATGATGAGATAATAAAACACATCGTCTATAACGCAAAAAATATTTCGTCTATTTACTCTTGCCTTGAAGACCACCAGATGTATGTATTAAATGTACCCGATATATGTATAGGCAAAACAATTGCATTAGATGTCAAAATTTGAATTGAAGAATTATAAACGTCAGAATTATATTATTCGAAGAATTATAAATTTTTCCTGTTGCAAGTATCTAATTTAAAAATACTTAAAAGGAGAACTTTAATATACTGCTATGATTGTAAATTTATTGTAACAGAATAAACATTTTTGAATTTTGAATTTTTGAATTCGAATTTTGAAACATTCGTACCTAGTACTTACTGTTACAGCCTAGTAATACCCACCGCTGAACATAGGCCTCCCCCATAGATTGTCTCATAAGGGGGATATTTGCCATAGTTGCCACGCTTGGTAAGAGGGTAGGCGGCCGCAGTTTCTTTAATTTGTCATTAAGAAGACGGTGCTGCCCGTCTCCTGATCGGTTCCCCTTCGTCGCCACGCCACCCCGCGGGACGTCACGGCGCAGTGGATACGCTTGCACCGCCGCCACACTGTACCTGGTACTTACTTAGTGTTACATTCATATGATTACAAAAATGACAATTTGCAGTACCACATCATGAAACGTTATTATATTTTTAAAATCGTAAATGAAACTTTCGCTCTATACACATTCCTGACTTACACCTTTTTTACTTAACAATGACGAAGTTGATAATAATATGTTCAGTCCTTGCCAATTTCAACCACGGTTCAATTTCCGGGAACTGACAGGAGCAATAAACTGCGCTTAATAGTGCCCACAGCTATAAATGTCCTTCTAATTTTCCTATGTTCTATATAACGCTAATACTTTAAAAACGATATGTTTGTTAGATTAGAATAAAATCTCCGAAACACGGGAATCACAAAACAGCCGGACCTTCTTATTATCCTACACCTTGTAAACCTTCAACTATTAAACGTAATTTTCCCCTATAGAAAGTGGGATTTTCCGTCATCATCTCGCTTGATATTTCCAACTTTATCAGATGTTTTACACCTTTAGCACTGCATTCCGTCGCCATCCAGAGGACCACCATAAGAATCACAACATTATTTTAAGGTGTCATGCTGGTATTCAGCGAGAGCATATATGAATATATAAGTATATGCATCATGACATATAATCATATACATGACCTATGCTGTAGCTAAATATAGCTGCAGCATGGCTCTACCACGTAATAGATATATGCTATGTCATCTAAAAGCCAAAAATCATTTTAATTTTATAATATTGTTTGTTAGTAGCTGCTAGTATTCGAACCTTCATGATGTGATAAACTTAGAAATGAGGATATCTGCAGTAGAACCAGAGCAACCGACATAGCCCAACGAATTATTAAGCTGAAGTGGCACTGGGCCGGCCATGTAGCTCTAAGAACAGACAACCGCTGAGGATAAAAGCTTCTCGACTTTAACCTATATAAAACTGGAAATTGCGCTTGTGCGTCAAATTTCCATAGATGTTTTTTTGTACCAGCAACGATAGAAAATCAGCGCTACGCTGTATGATTAAGCAGCAAGTCATCGTAACTGAGTCGTAAGCCTTTTCAATTCTACGGCACAAAAAATATAAATAATTTCCTCTTTGTTTTAATGTTTAGGAGTGAATAAATGTTAAACGATTAGGATTAAGAAATGAATGCTTCGGTGAATGGATACGTACAAAGAAAGAATTAGAAAAGAGTGACAAAGCAAATGTATACTGCAGAAATAAGTGGAAAAGTCAGCAAGTAACGTCCTACACGGAAGTTTATTGTTTCAATATATTGGCGATGTATTAAAAGTATACCAAATTAAGAATACCCTTAACTGACAAGCATGTATGTATTCATAGATAAATATATAGATGGGAAAGATGCGATATAAATGTGCCAGGAACGTGCTTAATGAATTCCGCAATCCCTGCCTACCCCTGTGGGTGACAGGTGTGAGAGTTTATGTTATGCTATGATGAATAAATGTTTCTCTCTTTCTTTTTTCCTTCTTTAGATACTATATGTCATCCCGTACAGCTCGGTTTACCGTCATGAGTTACAACTTTCTTGCATTGTGCGCACTAACAACATACAGCAGGTGCCGTAGTACAACATACTGTAAATACTATAGCAGGTACTTATAATATGTTGTATTACTATGATAGCCTACTGTAGCTAATAATTTCTTTTTGAAAATATCTCTTCCTGAATATCTATTTCAAAAAAGCGATCATCAGTCCGCCTACCAAAGCGTAGCGATATATTGTTTTCTTGTGATTTGCAGAAATTATTTTATGCTAGCTTTGGCCTACCGCAAAGGAAAAGAAAAAGAAAGATTAAAAAGAATTATTGTTTATTTTCCCACGGCAATTTTAATTTTTCCGTAGTAAAATTTATTCCACATGTTAATCCGGGACATGGTCTATTTTTATGCTAAATTTTTATAAGTGGAGTCAGTGTACGCTTTCAAAAACTTTCTTATTATACCTAATATATAATACCAATATAGATTAATATAAGACAAGTAAAAGATTAATTGACATCCAATATTCGTTATTACTATAACTTTCAAAAACTAATTTATGCACGTAAACAGGTTCCGATTTTAACATACAATTCAACTATGTGGAGTAGGTCATTTTGACTGCCACATCCTTGACGCAAGGTGAACCTACGTATTACAGCAGGCTGAGTCCAACTTCCGATTAGTGACAAATAATCTGGAGATAATTGTAAAATAGTTTATATTTATGACATTACATCGATAGAACTTTTGCATTGCTTTTATAACCAGTGAATTTTGTAGTAATAGTAAGCGGTATTTTTTTTTATTTCACCGTTGTAGTTGTTAAAAATCAATTTAAGTAAAAAACCAAAGAAGTCTTTCGAAAGATCTATTGCTTTCACCAACTTATTTATTTTATTTAAAAATGTATTTGTTTAGAGAAAAACGAACAGTAAAAACACACATTGTTTATTGTGTAGATTATTTTTATGTTTATGGCTAGAAGACTAGGTAAATGACAAAATTTATTCATTTCTGTGAAATAATTTCATATGTGAGAGTTGTTATAATGAACCTTTTTCACTCAGATAAGTAAGCTTTGTGCTTTATCTAAGATGCCTCACTCAAAGTAAAAAAATAAAAGCTTATAGCCTAAAGTATATCCACACTGAGTTATCTTTCACATTATTATTAATATTTGACAACAATGCAAAATTAATACAGTCCGTTTTATAATTTCCCTACGCATGGCAAAATTATTAGCCTACAAATTTATTGCAATTTTCAGGTCTATATTTCATTTTATAGTAGTAGTAGTATTTTATAGTTCTTAGACTACATACATTTACATTTATCTACATATATAAATAATTTTGTATGTCCTTAATATCGAACTAACTGCCTTATATTGAACTCAATGGTTATTTGCATTAAACATAAACCAACATTTAGCCATATAGTTCGAGGAATCGACAACCGATAGGGAAGAAAGGTTCTCGAGTGGCAGCCACGCACCGGTAGGTTAAGTGTAGGGCGGCCCCACATTGGATGGAGTGACGACTTGGTAAGATATGCAAGAAGTCGATGGATGCAGGTGGCTCAGGACCGTGCTTTGTGGCACTCCTTGGGATGGGCCTATGTTTAGCAGTAGGTTTGTGAAGAATTATAATGATGATGAAGATTTACCATTTTAAATTGCTTTGTCTGTCTGTCTGCGAAATTGATAAAATAACCTTCTCTTTGATTATGTTAAATCTAAATATCGTCACATTAATATATCCCATCCAGGCGAAGCCAGGGCGGATCACTAGTATTTTAATAAAAAGAAATTCCTAGTGCATAATCTACAATATTTTATATAACTTTAATAAAGAAGTTTCTGTCAGGCTCATGCGTCACGACGCAACAGCCCCCTCCCAGTCCGTTACCGACTGCGCGATGGAAATGCATGGCGAGGATTTACCGTCGCGCACGCATCCTTCACAAGGCTGCGTGATTCTGCCAGGCGTTGTGTAATATATGTGACCAAGACAAAGAAGAAACCTTCGCGCTTATAAATATTGACGACTTTACATTACTCTATAAGGAAAATTGAAAGTAACTGTTCTTGCCATTGTTTTAATGATATTGGATTTAATCAGTTGAATTTAATTTTTCATTTATTAATTATTCGAACCAAATGATTTTCTTTGTTGTCCATAATGCGTACGGTAAAGGAAGGGATCATCATGGGATGGGCAATCATTTGCCAGCATCTGTCTTTCCATCCGATTATAATGTAAGCGTCTTCAAGGCAAGAGCAAATAATTTTTTTTAAGCTACAGTCCTTCTCAAGCTTTGCAGTGGTGGTGTAAGAATATCCACTACCCCATATCGTCACGTGGGTATCGTAAAAAGAGACAGAGGGAAATTGAAGGTGATAGGCATAAGTATCTTCCTAATAACGATTCAAAATAATAAGAACTGCGGACAACAACCCGCTCGCCAAGCGTGCCTACTATGGTATAACCCCCCCCCCCCCTACGAGGCAATCATTGAAGGGGGCTGTGTTCGGCAGTGGACTTTTATCGGCTGAATTACCACTCACCTTCAAGAAGGACAGTAGTCAAACACTGGCTTATTATAGTAAAAAAATAACAACAATGTAAATGTGACCTTGGGGTTGACATTCGATTTGAATTTACGTGAGCAACTTAAGTTGAACCCCCATTGACCTAGAGAAACTTGACCCTGAAGAACGCGTCCTTCACAGGCAGCGTGATTCTGCCAGACGTTGCGTAATCGATATTACCAAAATGAACCTTCGCACTTTGTGAATACTGACGATATCCGTATCGTGTTAGCTCCATAAGAAAAATTTAAACTACGTGTATACATTCTACTATAAGCTCTTCAAGCTATAGTTATATGAAATTTAATTTCATCGGAGGAATAAACAATATTGTAGATATGGACTTATATCTATATATATTTAACTTTCGTTAGAAATAGTCATATAATTAAAAAGCAGCTATTATACAGATAGTAGTTTATTCTTACAAAACAATATTGTGGCGTCATTTAGACTTAAGTTATTATTCAAAGATCATTTTGTCATTGATTAAAACTACTTATACCGATTTTATCGCGTTTAATTTTAAAATGATTTTTAATTTTATCAATTTCACGATTTAAAAGTACCATGTTTTCGGATAAAATATAGCCGAGATCAATCGGCTCAATCATCCCGAAGATTAACCCCCACAGATAAACAAACAGAATGACAACTGCCATTTAATTGATGATTTATTAAGTTTCTGACGGTGAAAGAAAACATCGTGAAAAAATCTAAAACGTTACGATATACATCGAAGACATTTAAAACCGCCAAGTGTACTCGTAGATATTGAAGCTGCGTGGTGGATTGTTTCCTACTTAAAACACCCACTGCAATAAGAAAAAGCTTGCGTCGCGAGTCCTATGTAGATTTCTACTTTAATTTATTACTTTTGTTAAGACTTTTAACATGGTTTGTCATCTCCTTTATTGAAATTGGGATATTTTGTAATTTTATGGCGGCGACGATCTTGAACATGTTCACTGACTACATATTTCACCGCACCTTCAAACACCGACGCTTCGGGAGTTTCGAGTGTAAATAGAAGTATGGAAAAGTAAAATCTAACAATTTTTTATTTTTTATTACCAACAACATCAGTACACACAAAGGAAATGTCTTAAGGGAAAAATTTCGTAAATATTAAATTCAAGAAATTTTACCTAATATATTTATTTACATAACATTCAAATATATACAACATTTATTACCATAATTTAAAAAAAACTGAGACTAAAAACCTAAATTATCATGCAGTCCTACTCCCCGCGGTATCGTGTTAAGAACGCTGGCTGCGTTTCCTCGCTAAGTGGATATACTTTGTCTTTGAGCGAGAAGAATAACCAGCCCACTGAGTATCACCAGCAGCAACGCCCAGTCGCGGATGCAGTTCCTTCGGGAACTTTACCGCATTTGTAACCACGGACCGATAGTAATAACCGATACGACCTAGCAACCTTCAAGAAAATAGCTTACTCCTTTCCAAAACACCGGCAAACGCACTTGCAATTGCCCTGGTGTTGCAGTTGTTTATGGACGGTGGTAGTCACTTACCATGAGACGTATGCTCGTTTGCCCCCTTTTCTATAAAAAAAATTAATGTGTAGTCATTTCTAAGAGACTCATATTTGCACCACTTACTTAGTCCACACGCTTCTAATGCCGTTTCGAATTTAAACGAGGTATCCCTGAGATGACAGGCTGCCAAAGTGTCCACGTGTCTACATTTTACTTAATGGCAGGTATATTTAAATTTAATGATGACGGTTCGATAGCACAGTGGCTTATCGTTTGGTTGCGGCAGAAGCATATGGCAACAAAAATTATCAGTTAATAGGATTTTCAGCAGTAAATTGGTAAAAAAAGTTTGCCACTTTAATATTTTATAGTTTTGACAGGAAAGTGGTAAAGAGTTTAAAAAGAGGTAAAGAGACGACTGCTGTTTATATATAACTTCGAACGGCAGCGGTACCCACGCCTAAAAAAGCTTTTACACAAACATTGGTCTTGAATATTATGTAAATCCGTAAGCTGTAAGTAAATCATTGGCCAAGTAATCAAAAGTCTCTTCATACATTAATACATTTGCCATTACAACTGCAAAACTACTGCCAACTCGGTGGTGCCGCAATTTAAATAACATTTGAAATTTCTAAAAATCTACTGGCCGTTTACAGTACAAGTTTGATTGTCTGTAGTACGAGGGCGGCACTGAAAATTTCGGGAATCAAGGAAGTGACACAACACTACTATTTAAAAATGTATTTAATGCTTTTCGAATTATTCTCCGCGAAATTTGACACATTTTTCCATACGATGGAACCAATCATTGAAGCAACCATTCCATTCGGAAGTTGG
>DWHP01008699.1:0-10462 GCA_018247895.1 Parnassius honrathi | reverse complement strand
CGAGGCACGAGGGTGAGACACCGCCAACTTCCTGACTCCGGGTAACTACTGAGAATTTCTTGACGGAAAAACTCAATGACTAAATTTTTGGCCCGACCCGGGATTCGAACCCAGGACCTCACGATCAGCAGTCACACTACTACAACCACTAGACCAACGAGGCAGTCGTCAATATAAAGTACACACTATGGCAAACTTGTATTTTATATTTGCCATAATTTGCGTTTGTCACGCCACGGTCGATGAAAAGTAGTGGATATTCTCACACCGTTTCGGTGATCCCCAATGTATTTTTATAAAACACGAAAAATGTTTCTAGGTACCTATGTCCGTTATAGAATTTGAAACCATCCAACCAAATCGGTTTAGTAAGGCAATAATGCGAACATGTTTTTAGACCACTAAAACAATGCATTGGGCACTATGTATAAAAAACATTAACAAAATCCAAACTTTAAATAACTTTAGCCAGTCTCAGGATTCGAACCCGGGGCCACATGATCGCAGTCGCTCTTATGACCACCACACGCTATAACAAAGCAGTCACGATGTTGTTGATGATATTATGTCACATTAAATTAGTTACTAAAAGATCTATTTTTTATAGAATACGGATAACATGCTGTGATGAAGCTAACGTAAAGTCCATTCAATGTTAAGTGGCTGCTGTGCTTCATAGACACCTCAGAAGTACCTTAAAGAGGGTATCCGGTTCTCTACACTTACCGCAAGAAACACTGCAACACAAAGTTGCCTTTTTACAGCGGTATTCTGTGTGAGTGTGGTCCTTCTCCAGTCGAGCCAACTCATTATCTGATACCAAATCAGAGTAGGTTGCGAATCACAGAGTGTACTTGTGCTTGCGCGTATTCTGCAAACGAGCACATAAATAAATGCTTTAATTAAGAAAAAAGCGCTTATATCAGACTGGGCCTATGGCGCTGGGGCCGTCATAGATGTGGGCGCCGTTTTGCTCGTAAAGACGCTCCTGCTGATGGTAATTAGTTGCTGAAGCACATAGACGCCTAAATTTATGCCGACTAAGAATCATAATGCACATGTATGGGCCATCTCTGAGGCCTGAGCTGGAACACCTCGTTACTAATATAATATAATAGTAATATATTATTTATTTATTTATTTATTCTTGATCGCATTCCTTAATATAGAAGAATACAAGGGATGACTTAATGCCTTGAGGCATTTTCAACCAGTCAACCCATGGTGTGGTGAGAATTCGACGTAGCTATAGCAATATAGAATAAAAAACAAATTAAAAATGATCATTAAGTACGTCATATATATATGGTACTGATATATAAAATAAATAAAGTATAGAAATATCTCCTATAAACGTCTGATAGCAATATTAGCAAACTTATTGGGAAAAGCAAACTTATTGGGAACGCTTTTCTGATGTCATCGGGCAAGGAGTTCCAAAGGCGTGTAGCCAGAACTGTAAAGAAGAAGAGTTATATATAGGTACCATAATATTATGTTTTAGTTTGTAATTTTTGATTAGTTGAAAGCTTATGCAACGTGGACTCCGGGTCGCGCGCGGTACACGTGTTGTTCTAAAATCGAAAGTATCGTATAGAGTTTAACGCAGAGTACTTTATATGCAAAACGTAGTGTTAATGCAGTAAAACCCTTATTTGTTACGTCTATGTTCTTCTAAGCCCTCTGCCCATAAACCATTATTTGTCTATGAATATAAAAAGAACAAAAGATGGCGAATATGTTATTCACGTATTAACTTATGTACTGTGAGTTTTTTTTTATAGGAGAGGGGGAAACGAGAATTCGACTCACCTGATGGTAAGTGATTACCGCTACCCACGAAAAACCGCGACAACAGGGTAATCGTTGATACGTTGCCGACCTTTAAAAAACGAGTAGGCTCTTTTCTTGAAGGTCCCTAAGTCGTATCGGTCCGGAAAAATCTGTGGTGGTAGCCGATACCACAAGGAAGTTGTGCGAGGAAGAAAACTTCTTTTAAACTGCAAGATGGTGGACCGCCAGTCATCCAGATGGTATGGATGGTATCGCGAGTTTTGTCGCGATGTGCGATGGTGGAATTATGCAGCTGGAATTAGTCCGAATAATTAATTCCTCAGAGCGCTCCCCGTGGTAAATGTGATAAAATACGCATAGAGATGCAACGTCTCTTCGCAGTGCCAGCGAGTCAAGCCGATTGAAAAGAGCTCGGTCGCCGACGATTCGAACTGCAAAAGTATGAGTTCAAAATGTGTTATAAATGTATAAATGTATCTAAAATTCATATTTATTTATTTATTTACACTTTATTACACCATAAAAAGTTTACAAAGGGTGGACTTAATGCCACTAGGCATTCTCTCCCAGTCAACCCGGGACGTGTAGGAATTATGTGATATTGGCATTGACATTTACTAGATACCTCGTACCGTCGACCATACCTGTATCATAAGAATAAATTAATTTTTTTATTTAATGCGGTTCCTTCTTGACAGTGGGATGTTAAGAAATAAACACAAACTATTTTTAGTTAGTTTAACGCAAGTCTAGTTTAAATATGTGTTCATAATAAGACGACGAGATAGCTTTGGTTTGACCCTTTGCCAAGCGAGGTTGTGTATTTGAAACCTTGTGTAGTGAACATGATTTTTTTGATGATAGCGCTAATAGTTATTTAAGTTTTTTGAATCTATGTTTATAGTTCGTGTAATATATGCATCGAATGTATATCGTTGACGGTTACTCAAAAGCCTACACAAGAAAATGAGAAATACCGGCTCGGGACGTGACTATCGTGTTTGTTTGCTCATTTTATTTTATTCGTCGTAGAATAGACATTAGTTTTTGTAACAAACTTTATTGTATATAGATTAAATAATCCATGAAAAAGTTCGTAAAACTAAAAATTGTTTACAAGTAGAATGGGTCGGTATACGGTATACGGTAAAAGAAAAGAAAAGCTAATTTAAGAAGTCACGTTTAATAGATATTGTTTAAAAATATCACGAAGCTCACTCATGCCGCTCCTTGCCGGGGCTCAGGTGGTGGGTAGTGGGGGTCCCTGTGGAAGCGAAGTTCTCGCCCGCCGCCCGCGTCTCTAGGGACCTGGCCCAAGCAGCCGCCTGCTCCCCAGAGACCAGCCCCGCAGTCCCGCCGCCTGCACCCCGCAGGCCCGCCGCTCTACATCGCGCCACTGTCTCTCAGGAAAATAACAGACATGTTCGAATTTTAATTGATAATATCTGTTTATAATTAAATACTACATAATTATATGAAACAAAAAATATAAATAACTTTATAATAACGATATTAAAAATTATACACAAAAACAGGCAAATTTGGACAGTAATAAATAAAAAATAAAAACCATAATATATTCTTCGTCCTTGTTAGAGATCAGCCTTTTTGGTAGGTGGGACTTATTGTGCGATTGGCGATAGCAGTGGATGTCACGAATCCTTGAACTAAGTAATATTTGGCATATTATACGATATGACAAGTTATCTATCGAACGATTATGAAATCTTCCTGCGTTTCATGATTTTTCTACGCGGAAATAATCGCAGAATCAATTCCATTTTTTATGTACGTACTAATACGGATTTAATTTGTTATCTAAGGAAGTGGAAACTTGGTCCTAGAATTGTTGGTAGATTGACAAATGTTGTTAAATAACTGATTATACTCGTAATATTGGGAAAAGAAATCCAAATGTTAAACATCACATGTCACAAACACACCAAGTTTATTTTATATGATCGAGTGCGATCGGTTATTTATTAAAATCTGAAAAGTTTACTTTTGTTTTTTTTTATGATACTCATCAAAAAAGTACGCAGTTACTTTATTTACATCATCGAAAGTCAGTCGTGTGTAAAGTTACTTGTTAGCTTCTCCTAAATGCGGTCACTATTGGGATAGCCGCTTGTCCATTATTCCCTCGGGATAGCCTACTAACGTCTTAGAATACATTAATTTTACAGCTCCAAGGCTTATGTACATTTAAGCAAAACTAGAATAAGGAGGTGATGAGGTTTGTGATATTATTCCTTTGTGTTCCTACCCATATCCCTTAATCAAAGTTATTACCTATGTGTATGTTATTGCTGTCAGCGGAATAACTTGTACTTGACATATTACCTCAATTACGACTTACGACTTGAAGTAAGTAGTAATTCCATTGTATTGAGCTGGTTAAAATATTTTAACTTTTATTATTATTTATTGATGACCTAAGTCCTAAGTTAACTGAAAGTGTAAGTACTGTTAACTGAAAATTGTTGATGAGCTTGCAGTAGGGCGGATCGTTCGGCGTGCACGACAAATACACACTTGTATTGCAGTGTCCTGAGTAGCGGCCGTTTACAATATTGTATGCCAAACTCACCGCTACGCCGCACGCTTGAGCGAACGCGAACGTAAATAGTCGGTTCTTAGATATGGGCCTTTCCCGCTGTATTAATTACATCACCAGTTACACAGGCTACGTCAAAGCTTAATATTTTAAAAACAAACTACTGACGTAGAGAGCGTTTGACGGAGCGTGCAGCGTGGAATCATGACGAACACACGCTGTAGTATTGCAATGTCGTGAATGATGGCCGCTCGTGTTGCGTGGGAAACACACCGCCACGTCGCACGTTCCTCCTAACGCTCTCTATTCGGGCCTTAGGCTTAGTATAATTACTATACCATTTTATAAAACCTCACAATTATTTTGAAATATCTATCTAACGTTTCATTTCTATCACAGCCTATATAATGTCAACTGCTGAACATAGTCTACCCACACAGCAAGTGTCCCTATCTAATATTCCTAATTTAGAAAGGCTAAAAAATTACATTTTATGATTTGGGAAGTACATTAAACGTAACCTAATTTGAAAGGCGTTAATGATTTTTTCGATAAGCTTATCCTAAATTAGTACGTATTAAATAGGTGGAATAATGTTGTTTAGAACGGTTGCTTAAATCAGTACACCTCAGTACGTTATGAACGTACGACGAATGAACAAAGAACGAATTAATTACAAAAAAAAGTTTTAAAATTAAAAGTTTGTTTGTTTAAATATTTTGTGTTGCCAACAGATTATCAGAGAATTACTGTTCAGAAACCGCCTTAAATACCAAAAAAAAAATTTTGTTGAAGGAGCTCGACCGAGGCTTTACTGAGAAGAGCATCTAGTGTTACAAAGATGGGAAAAACCGCTGGTGTATTAGAGTTGAGTAAAAAGGGACCTAATTATGAGGCGTCAAAATTAATTGATTGACAAAGTAATAATCTCTTGAAATTTCATTAAGACTGCCGGACAAAATGAAAGAATGCGTATTATACCTTGCATATTATAGCGAAAATCTAATAATTATGACGTATAAACTACCAAATTTACTAATAATCAAAAGACCAAACATTTTCTGACCTGTGGTTAAGAGCAGAGACGATAACGCGAAGTATTTGGGTCCGGTCTACCCGGCTGTCTGAATATGCTCTTTGGTTTATGTGGATTTTTCTAAACACATAAAACTTAAAAGTTCATAAAATTTAAGAAATTACTTATGGGTAAGTGGTAATTTAGAATAATCAATTTTATTATAGTCACATTATCATATAAACATGTTGTACTAAAGTGAAAAAAAATTAAGGAAACTACTTTTATGATATATTTATAACCATCTTATCTTTTCGACGGCCCCTTTGGTCTAGTGGTTGTAATAGCGCGAATGCTATTCATGAGGTCCAGGGTTCGAATTCCGGGCCAAGAAAAAATCATTTATTGAGTTTTTCCATTAAGAAATTCTCAGTAGCTGTCCGGAGTCAGGAAGTTGGCGTTGTCTCACCGCCGTGCCTCGGAAATCACGTAAAGCCGTTGGTCCCGCGCCTGGCCTCTCTCCGTCGGTTTACCGTCCCATCGGACCATAATCGGGAATAGAAGTGCACCTGTGCTTGCGCATACACTTGAGCACTATAATCGTGTTCTGTGCCGGTGGTTAAGTCTCCGTTGAGGCTGGCCGCCGTGACCGAAATTCGGTCTGGAGGACATTATTATTATAATCATCTAAACATCGTCTTTTTTAATCAGACATTAACTGTCTATTACTGTTAAATATATGTGTAGATAGTAGGAAGGGTTTACTGATAATCACTTTGTTCGAAACGCAAGATGGGCGATCGTAGTATCAGACTTGTTGTATTTCACTGCGCTGATCCCCGTGGGTGGTCTGGGTATTTATTTATCATCTTGTATACCTATACCAATTGGTTTTTTTATTCCAAATTCTGTCAGAAACTATTAGATCTTTCTAATATTTCACGCAGTCGGGATCAAGCCACGAGATGGAATGGGTTGATGGAGTTTACTACGCGGCTCTTTTTGAAGTATGCCGAAGGTGTAATTTACCTACTTTCAGCGCGTAAATGTTATAACGTTGTGCGTTTCCATGGGATATGCCTTCATTGATAACAAAATAATCCCTTTAAAGTTGTATTAGCTTGTCGTGCCGCGAGGCGCGGCACTCGCCGACGGGACGCAATCACGCCACCCGCGCCCTGACGACCCTTGCTAATTATGTCGCCAAACATTCTGAATGAGGACATTATCTTTTTAAGAATAGCTCAATACAGTATTTAAACGTTTTATTTTAAAGTTTACATGTATTTTATTCGTTTTTTTGTAATATAAATATTTTTATACGAATACCGTATGAGATAAACATTTACATAAAGTTATATTTATTGTAGGTACATTGCCTTTAATAGTTAATTGCTGGGTGCTATAGATCATTAAAAGAAATTTCGGATTGACAATCGCACTTCCAGACGTTTCGCCTCCTTTGGTGGCCTCTTTAGGGTAGATATTAGGTAGTTTAAGTGTCAATTATGGGAAATTGCAAGAGAGATGTAATGGCTTCCGAAAGATGGCGGTATGTCCATCTCGTTTACGCCAAATGTAAAATGTGACGGAGAGCAGCATCTAGGGATTTGTGTTTTTGATGTGTGTTTGTGTCTTAAAATTAGCATTTATGGGATGGTTATCCGGCCATTAGATTTTATAGCACTTTCGCTAAGTTGCTCATTGATTATCTAAGGCGCGAAATAGTGTGATGAAGTATCTATTTATATGATATAAAAAAACAAACCAACCAAAAATTCACGGCTTCTTATTTTATTTTTCTTTAAAAGAGCTTTAAATATATATTTTTATTTGATTAAATAAATTTGTGATGTAACATATCTCCTGTAAACCTTTTGTTATAACTGGAAACCGAATACTGCATATCCACATTGTGTTAACAATACAGCAGCGTGTAGCATGCCAGTGATTTCTGTTCCCGGTGGGCGCGCACCTAACTCGCACCTTCCATGTCTACACAGCTATGCTTGCATTATCCTAATTAGCTTTCATTTCGTTTTAATTTTCTGTACATACATTAACTATATTTATGAGTCGTCGTGTGGCGGTGCTTAATGCTTAGTTTAACGTATAGTTAGTATGTTAAAAAATCGAAGCCAATCTTCAGTGCCCGCACTAATTATTAAGCATTGATGTATTGCGTGCTTGACAATAAATAAGTACGTATGTATACATTAGATTCTTTCCGGTACCATTGCCCTTTCAGAAGTGCGAGGTATGCGCCCAGAGATGGTACGCTTATGGAATATTAACTAGATATATCTGAAAGTTTAATGCCAGTTTAGTTAAAGACCGTGCGGCTGAGCGGTCAGTATGTCTTCCAATGGGCAAGAATCTAAGTTCTATTTGAGCGAAATAAGAATATCTCACAAGCAATTGAACATGTTTTATTCATTATCAACATATTTAGTTATATGTCCCTGCCATATGCCAACCTGTATTTTTTCAGGTTGTCTGTTGAATTTATAGGGCTAACTACATAATGAGTATTTTTTGTTTGTTCTGAGCTAGTTTGAGAAAATATCACCTACATTAACACTAAGAATTTATCTAGTATTTCTTACGTTAGTAGAGGAACATTATAAATTAAAAAATCATAGCGCAAACATTTTGTAAAAATCAAACCAGTAATAATATGTTTATCTTAGTCCTCAGGGATGACAACGCATCTGAGTTTTGATTCTTAATCGAGGATAAATGTAGATGTCTATGGGCGACAGCATCCATTTACCATCAGGTGAACCGTATACTCGTTTGTCACCCTTATTTTATAAAAAAAAACATTCTATGACTATGTGAGAAATAAAATTACACATGTAGCATTTCTATTTAAAACTTGTGCAACATATGGAATCGTTCGCGAATTCATCCGTATATACTTCTAGTAGTAGAAGGTTTTGTTACGTCCCCGAGGAATTGCTCATCCATGGAGATATCCTTGGAAAAAGTAACCTATGCATGTTTAAAGTTCAAGTATTTTACTACTCTTAGATATTTTTTATTTTTTCGTAGTCTTTAGGGAATCGGTCCTAGGAAGTGTTGCAACATTATTCCCTCCTTGGTTTTGTCTTTTATAACGCCTATAGTTACGATATATGTCAATATATAAAAAAATCCTAACATTTACTTTATGCTGATAATAGAGAAATATATCTGCATGTACGATTTATTGTGATGATGATTGTGATGACTGTGAACTAATTCAAAATTACTTAAATATGTTGTACCATTTATGCGGAAATCTTATCACCCATATTTTTCATAAAATTTCAAGGGTGTTCTAATTGAGAGGGCTCGGTGGTGCGCGATCAAGGCTAGACGTGGTTATTTTGCAATAACCGGCCAATTTTTTTTATAGAATAAGGGTGACAAACGAGCACACATTCCACCTGATTGTAAGTAGATGCTGTGGCCCATAAGCATCTACATTTATCCTCAATTAAGAATCAAAATGCAGATGCGTTGTCACCCCTGAGAATCCAGATGGAATGCCTCATTTTCGGTAAACAGGGTTTCCGCAGTCTACACTCACCATACGAAACACAGCAGCATTAAGCGGCTATTTTGACGCTGGTATTCTGTGAGAGCATGGTCCTAACCCGGTTGAGCCGATCCATTCGAGCTGCAGCCATAATATAGTTGCAGTTAACAGCATGCGAATGCCCTGAGCTCAAAAAAGCCAGTTATCTCGATATTATAGAGAGATACTTCAATTTTATTTATATGTATAGGCTATTAAAGAAAAGGAAAGTATAACAACTACATACAAAACCCTGATTCCCTATCATACAAGCATTTTCTAAATGTGGAAATATTGTACCAATAAAATTACCATAATAGTGGACAATGCGGGATTTGGTTGTTTTCAGTATGTTCTCAATTTTCTGTTATTGTAGAACGTAACGTCAGAAACACTTAAAGAAATCCCTTGTAATGGGTAAACCAAACCTCTGAGACTGTACATTACAATTGCTATTTAATACGACAAATGTGTAAGGTGTACAAATATTTTACGCAGTTATACAAATATTTTACCAGAATTTTTAACTTAATTAAGGCTTTTTTGTAAAGTGTCTGTCGCATTATTTGTCCCTTTTTTAATAAAACAAACTTCATAAGCATAAGCGGGTATAAAACATATTGTATCGAATTCCATACCTGCAGTCGGATTATAAACTTCAGCTTAGATATTTATGGAAAGATTTATGGAAAAATGAAGATTAATAAATTAATTTCGAATGTTTAGCAATTAACAAGATTTTTATTCCAAATTATAATATACTTCGTAATACGCGATACTGAAGTTTTTTCAACTTTCCTGTTTAATATATTTAGGGGTACTTACCATTAGAAACATCAAAATGAACATTCAGATATTTCAAAATAATTACGATTTGTCATAAAACCAATTTTATTTAATTAATGAAACTTGCAATATTTTTGTAATGTGTAGCACTTTTTAACTTAGCTTTTTAAATGATTCGAGTAAAAATCTTGAATATTGGCTCTTGCTCTAAAAAAGTATTTAATTGCAGCTGAAGACGAGGAATGGACCGAAAAAGGCTCTGCTAATAATGAAATGGTCGCAAATGAAGATCAATCAGAGGATGCGGAAGCTGCTATAGACGAAAAAGACAATATGGAGGAAACCGACACAGTCAAATTGGACGAAGGTATTTTAAATACTCATCTTCACGGTATCAGCCGTTCTACATAGGATGAAACCGAGCACAGTAGGCCACCAGGCATCACTTTTTAAGAAACTTCCTCCATCCCACTTAGTAACTTTGCTTCAAATTTTACGCTAAGATCAACGTATAAGTATTACATACTTAATCAACAATTTTAAATACCAGGTCGTCATTCCATCCAGTGAGGAGCCGCCATACACTTCGACGTGTCGGTTACTCTGGTTTTACTGCGGATAAGAGTTGCAGAAGCTGTGGCACTCCTTGGAGTAGGCCTGTTTCAGCAGTGGGCTTCTGTAGGGTTGTTATGATGATGATGAATTTGTATATATATTTATTTATTTTAAATAATGTGTTTTATTATAT
>DWHP01008698.1:0-10462 GCA_018247895.1 Parnassius honrathi | reverse complement strand
ATAAATGCAAGCAATTATTTATAAATATTTTTAAAATTTCGATAATAAAATTATTAGTATTTAAATGTTCATAAAAAAGTTACTTATTTGACTGGTAATTTAAAGAGTAAGTTATGCAATGCAGAAAAACATATACGGGCATGGTTTACAATATTAAACTTTACCAAATTACTATCTGATAATGCAAAACACGTTCTTTCAAAGCACAGCGCTTTATGATATATTATTTTGACATGCACAGATTTTTAAATTTTTTGTAATTATTTTCAGTTACAAAACATCAAAGTAAAAATCTTGTAATCACCTACTCCTATAATACCACTTCGTTATATTCTTTTCACTTATTATACTATGCAGTCACACCTACTACATTATCTTGAAACGTTTTGTTAAAATTGGAAGTTGGTTTAGGTATAACATATGTAGCTATTGTCCTTGTCATCGTGTAAATCTTACGTCGGTTTGGTCTGCTACGCGTGTTCAAATGCAACTGAAGTGTTGTTTTAAAATCTGTCTCATTCTCTTTATTTCTTATAGCGGCTTCCCGCATAGAATAATTATCGCCTACCCGATCACCTGGTAACTTGTCTACATCTCGAGATGATGATACATGGGTAGATGTTTCAGCTATAGAATAAAAATTTTTATTTTGTAAAACTCTACGCCAATTTTTTAGTTCGGACTCATCATAATCCGCTAATAATGTTACATTTTGTCCACTTGCAATTGCTTCATTTCCTTTGGACTGTAATCAGTAATACACATTTTATAACAAAAAAAATCCTATCCGTATATTTATACGAGTATATGTATTTTACCTGTAAATATTTTTTTATTGCAATTACTTTTGTACTCGAACGCAAGTGTTTTTTCAACTTCATTAAGTAAATGTAATTAAGAATCGCTTTCATTTGATCGACAGATCCACTAGGGTATTTGGCAATTATCTACAACCATGAACTTATGTTATAGTCAGCGTAAAATCAATTAAATTATTTTTTTTAATAATATTTTACGGTAATATGATAGTCCAATTACTACTGTAAAATGTGCACACAATCCATCTCATGATAATGAATGCTGTAGTCTATAAACTTTTTCTTATTTAATTCTCAATTAAGAATCAAAACTAAGATACGTTATCACCCTTAAGGACTAAGATAAAATGCCTCACTATCAGTAAAAGAGTGTCAGATTATCATTAACAAACAGCAGTTCTACCATAAGAAACATAGCAGTATTATGGTGTTATTTTAGGCTATTAGTTATGATGTATATTAATGTAGTTGTGGTATTCTGTGCGGTCTTGGTCCTTCCCGGTCGAGCCAACTCATTCGTGGTGTAGCTATAATTGCTACAGCGTAGCTCTTAACTAAACACCATCGGACGTTTCGCCAACTTAACTTCATTATTAATATAAAGGCTGTTGATGATGAAGTGTACGTGTAAATGTAACTGGTGTGTACAGTTAAGTACAATATTGGCAGTAGCCCTACCAAAGATTTACAACTTATGATGCGTTACTTGGACGACTTTCCCAAATTCATCACGTCGAGCAAGTTAATGAACGCAAATTTGGCTGATATCCCTTAAGCAAAAATAGTACCCCTTTGACTATTCTGTGATCAGAATCGGTCGCCTAAGCCGCGTCTGTTGATCAGAGTGGGAGTATCACTAACTTCATATCTCTCCTACCCGAGGTACAAATTAGAATACTTCTTTGTTCCCAGGCTACAGGCTTGTAGGCCGAAATTTGCGTATACGTCAGAGAGGACATCTGTTTTCGATGCCTCGGCAGTCTTGATGTTACGGACATCTATCCTATGGCTGCGCGTAGACAGCGACGACCATCCCCGACTCTACGGGTGCCTCTATGGTTCCCACAGCGGTAATGGTGAAACAGACCGACTAATCGACCACGCCCAAATGGCTACAGATTCCTTGCTACAGCAGATCTCATCCACAGAGATCGTGATTCTTGCCAGTTTTAACACCCGCCACGCTGAATATTTCACCTTTAATCGAGCATGCGGGGAGATCTGTTCATGACTTTGCCTTGGAATATGGTCTTACACCACCGGTTACTTTGCCTACGTGGATTCCAGATGTGAGAGTTATGCACATTCCCTGTTGGACCTTCTGCTGACTGCTTATTCGGACGGATATCAGGACCATTGTCTTGTCCGGAATATGGTGCCACGCACATTAATGCCGAGGTTGCATTTTGCAGGCCGCTGCTGTGTTTGGTACTATAGGTCGGCCGATTGGGATAAGATGAGGTCGTTTTTAGCATCCCACCCTTGGGCGTGGGTTTGCTTCTCGCCGAAAGATCCCAGTTTGTTGCTGATTCTGTCGCTGATGTGGTACTTTAGGGTATGTAATTTTTTATTTCATTTTCTGTGATGCCCATCGGAGGCAGATCCCAACATCACAGTGCTACCGGGCTTGGACTGACGCATCAACGTTACGAGTTGTAAGCACCAGCGCTATTAAAACGAAGTATAATGCTGTCTCCAGGTTCTTTAAAAGAGTCATTGGCAAGGTAAGGTTTGAGCACAGCGGCAGAATTGGCGCGGAGCTTGTTCGCCATCCTTCGCGAACTGGTGATTTCTAGTTTCTCGCAAAGGCTGTCCAAGGGAACTTCTGTAGGCATCTCTTCCATCACTGCCTAGAGAGGACTACTCACTGGCCTATGCCATGGCCAAAGATGATCTGTTAGCCTCGCATTTTGCGTCCAACTCGACTCTTTATGAAGGGGCAACACACCGCCAACCATCCCGTAGTGTGAGTGCTCCATGCCGGATGTGCGGTTTACACGGCGCTCGGTTCATAAAGCACTCCCCTCCCTGGACGTCAACAAATCGAGTGGGCCTGATAGAGTCTCTACCATTGTGCTAAAGACGTGTGCTCCGTAGTTGTTACCGGTTTTAACGTGTCTTTTCCGGCACTACAATTCCCGAGACATAGTCCCAAATTCAATGAAGACAGATTTGGTCCACCCGATCCCTCACAAGGGCGATCGCTCAGACCCGTCCAACAACAGGCCTATCGCCGTCACCTTCTTGTTCTTGAAGAACAAGTAATGTAGTCCAATTTAAATTGCCAGCTGATAAAATATCTTGAGAATCACCAGCTGATTAGTGACCGCCAATACGGTTTTCATCGTGGTTGAGATGATGATCTTTTGGTCAACCCGACTCGTAGATCGGGGGAGGCATCAGAGGAAGGGAAGGCGTTGGCCGTTAGTTTGGACATAGCCAAGGCCTTCGATCGGGCCTGGCACAAAGCACTTCTTTTGAAGCTCCCTTCCTATGTGCTTCCCGAAAAATTGTGCAATTGGATCACCAGCTTCCTTGCTGATTGGAGCATTAAGATCGTAGTAAACGGTGCGTGCTCTGATTATAAGCCTATTTTAACGCTGGTGTTCTACAACACTCCGTGCTACCACCAACGCCATTTCTTCTGTATATAAATATGTTACAAACTGTTAACATTCATTGCTATGGAGACGACAACACTGCTGATGCCTTATACATTGCCCGTGCTAATATTTCTCGGAAAAACTTTGCCAAGTACCGAGACAAACTTTTGTCAAAGTGGAGTCTTTATTGAACAAAGTCTCGGATTGGGATCAACTAAATCCAGTCCAGTTCAATCACCTGAAGACACAAGTTTGCGCGTTTACCGCAAAAAAGAACCCATTTGTCGCATCTCCTCAGTTTCAAGTCACTCCCCTTGTGGCCTCAGCCAATATCGGAATCCCTGACGTCGATATATCGATCGATGTACAGTTTCGTGGTCACTTGGAACAGAAGGCCAAATTGGCCTCTAAAAAGCTTGGCGTGCTCAGCTGAGCGAGACAGTATTTCATGCCGGCACATCGCTTGAAGCTTTAAAAAGTGAAGGTTTAGCCTCACATGAAATACTGTTCGCTTCTCTGGGACGCGGCACCACAGTGCCAGCTCCTTCTGCTTATCTGCAACCAGCGCAGAGCGGTTTGAATCGATGACGACCGAGTTCTTTCTGATCGGCTCTATTCACCGGCGCTGCATAGGAGTGTTGCATCTCTTTGCATTTTCTATCACATCTACCACGAGAAATTGTTCGGATTAATTCCAGCCGCCAAATTTTACGAACGCACATCGCATCAAAATTTATGACATCATCCTCACCATCTCGATGCTTGTCGGTGCACCATCGTGCGTTTTGATAGGAGTTTTCTTCCACATACAACTTCACTATGGATTTTTCTACCATCGGCGACTTTTTCCGATCGATACGACTTAGGGACCTTCATGAAAAGAGCTTACTTCTTTCTAAAGGCCGGCAAGGCACCTGCAATTCCCCTGGTGTTGCGGTTGTTTATGGGCGGTGATAGTTACTTACCATCAGGCGAGCCGCATGCTTATTTGCCCGTTCTTCTATATAAAAAGGAAAAGTTTGCACTATCTCAGTTATGTCGAACTTAGGCGTTCAGTATGTTGCTCGGAGAGGCACCCATTTTGCAAACCGACGTCTATTTATAACAATATATTAATATATTACAAACTTCTTCCAATGCCCGCTCTTTTGAAACGGAGTTCACTGGAGCCGTTGCTGTATCTAACGATTTTGTAAATAGGGGTAATATCAGTCTTTCATATTTGTTTTCTCCATCTGTTTCAATAGCAATTTTATACGGTCGTTTGTTTGAAGCAAAACTCTCTGCATATCTATTGTCTGATGGTCCACCTTGTTCTGAAACACAAATATTTACACTCGCTTACTTTGTCTCGTGAAGCTATGTATCAGAAGATAGCATATTATATCAGATAAACTTTTAACTAAGAGGTACGCTGCAATTATATACAAGATGTAAAAAACCCTGTTGTTTCCATTAAATGCGTTTTCAGATTAAGTATTAAAATGTACAGAAATAACTTTAGTTCAGAAAACACGATTACTAAAAAAAAAACTTTAAATAAAATTTTATTTGCAAATAATATTAATATGTATTGGCGGGTTTTCCTTCTGTCGAGACACATGGGACGACAAGGGGTAGTGGATATTCATACACCGCCATCACACGGTTAATTAATGCAGGTATCGCGATTAACTCTACATATTAGGTTCTCTTTTCGAGTTCAGGGTGTTAAGCAGCATTTTTGAAACGATCAATATTTGGTAGTGGATTAAGAGCGCATTTTTAGGAAAAAGGAGAAAGTAAGACTAATTATTTAATTAATATAAATATTTATATTACAGTTAGTTAATTAATTTCGTTAAATATTCATTTCTGAAAAAAAACGTGGTTTTTCAAAATTATGATGAAAATACAAATTTGATTAAGATCTGTATTTGTAGTTTTTGAGTTATCCTTGATTATGCATAATTAATTGACTTCGAATACTTCGATGATATTTATATTTTATTTATATTGAAGTAGATTACACAAAAATTTTAATTTTACCATTCGTTCTTGAATATCTTCGTTATTACAAAATTTTATTGCAAGCACTAATATTTTCTGCAAAATAGAATTGTATCTTAAATTGAACTAGTTTATAGGTTGAGGTGCGGCCAACGGCGCGACCATTTGTTCCCATGACATACCCCCTGATATATCAAGGTAATTAAGTTCCTTTAACTGATGTTGTATGTATATTCGTCATTTATTGACTGCCTTGTTGGTCTAGTGGTTGTAAGTGCAGTTGCAAGTCATGTGGTCTCATGCTTAAATCCAGGGTCGGGCCAAAATCATTAGCGGTGTTTCATCCCAAGCAAGCACGTAAAGCTACGGGAAGCACGTAAATCCTATAGTCCTGCACCTGATCTCTTTCTAGTCGTATCTGATTATAGTTAATTTTTTTTTATAGTACAAGGGTGGCGAACGAACACACAGCCCATCTGATGGTAAGTGGTTGTTGTGACCCATAGACATCTACATCTATCCTCGATTAAGTATCAGAATGCAAATGAGTTGCTACCCCCGAGGATTAAGATGGAATGCTTTGTTCACATTAAAAAGTTTCTCCGGTTGTATACTCTTTCCTTACGAAACACAGCAGCATTGCTTCGTGTTTGGTAAGGTGAGCTGCTGCTGGTATTCTGTTAGAGTGTAGTTTCTCCTCGATCGAGCCGACCCATTCGTGTTACAACCATAAAATAGCTACAACACCCGCTCTCAATTTCACGGTTTCGGTAAAAGCTTATAAGTTCTTTGTAAGAAAACCTTCGTCGCTAAAAGTGCGTTGTTGGTCGTCAGATTCACTATGCTGCCAATTTATTACACTTCTTGATGCATCGTCAGTAACATCGCGCTTCATAAAAACGGATATTTGTGAATCTGAAACATTAAACATATCCATTTCAGTTTTAAATCAATGAAATACTACAGAAATATATTAAATATACAATTATATTAAATCAATAGCGTTCTGCCCCAGCTTCGTAAGGATTATCTGCGGATAGCAGGAACCGCGCCGTCTACTGGGTCTAAATATAGCTAAAAACTATCGACGTGACTCCGTAAGTATCTCATAAAATTTTCATCTAAATATGTTTATACGATTACTCTCACCGTAATGTTTTAGGTACAGATAGTATTCAGTATATAAATTGCTTATTTTCACATAAATAGTTCATTACTTCGTACAATCATTTCAAGTGATAAATTTAACCCCTCAGTCTCCTTAAAATTCTCATGCAGTCGCATGCGCCCGGCAAATCCCGAGCGGTCGCATGTGACCGCACCCACACGCAGCACTTAAAACCATTAAAACTTATATTTGGAGACTACTTTTCTATGAAGAACTTTAGAATTATAAAATCTATACAAAATTCTCTATATAAAAGTTAGGTCTTAGTTCATTACAAAGTCTATTGTATTTTGATTACAAAAACAAAACATACCAAGCGAATGTCGGCAGGGTGAAAATCACAATTATTTCAATATACATTACTCGAAATTATTTACATAAAAAATTAATTATATTCACACAAAACTTTCATTAAAATTTTATAATAAAACACTATACGAAAACACTAGAAAAATCTAAAAATCAACACAATGACATTCACGCGAAAATGGCGTAGGAAATGAACGTAGATTATAAATAAATATCCATAGCATTTCTAGTTTTATGATAAAAAGTTTCATGTTGATTCTATAATGACAAACTTATTTATAGAAAAGTAGTCTCTAAATATAAGTTTTAACGGTTTAAGGTGATGTGGGTGTGCGCGGTCGAATTCGACCGCCTGAATTTTGACGGAATATCGCCGCGGCCGAATTCGACCGCTTAGGGGTTGAAGAGTTAAACTACTTCTTTGTTAACTAGTAAAATCATATATATTTCTGTGCTTAAGTATATTATTTTTTATAACCAAGCTCACTTCTTAATGTCATGAACTCAGCAATAGAATAGTTGTAACCAAGTGCTATTCCAGCCATTGAAGCGACAAAGAACAAGCAACAAATAGCTCCGGCAATACAGCATGACATTAGGAATGTCCATACCCTGAAACAGTAAGTTTGAAATAAATTGTTTGAAAATGAATGGTGGTGATGTTTATTTTTAAAAGAATCTTAGATAGTAAGTGACATTAAGTGCGTAAGCAAACGGCTAGTGAAGTATAAAATAAATACCGGTATTTTTTATAAAATTATTTGCTTTTTTTAGACAACGCTATTTCATTCTAAAACGCTCTATTTTAAATGTGAGCAGAGCATGGAAATATAGACTAAAATTCCGTAATACAACTATTTAAATTTTACAAGAATATCGAAAGACGTAAGTTGCTTCAATACTTGTATATTTGACGTATACAATTAAGTATAAAATATAAAAGTGAAAAGATACTTATCTAAAAACATGATAGAATTATAAATAGCCGAAAATAATTTGCTGCTAAAATTTAAACATTTAGGAAGTAACGGTTTCCTAAAGTGTTTTAATAGCTTTTATTTTCTTAATCATTAATATTGTCATAATCATTAATATATACGAGTAATAGTACATTCAAGCGTTTTTTGAGAATTTTTTATTTGCTTCGAGTGAAGAATTAGGCCAATTCATTGTTTGCTACTGTATAGAAAGGCACTTTAAGAGGAACAAAATGGCCTTCTTATCGCTAATAAAATAACTCCAATGAATTATTTTGTTTCACGGTTGTTTTGTGAAATAGTTATTTCAGAAAAGTATAAATCGTAATTGTAATATACTATTGTATAATTTACATATGACACTACGGTTACAGCCTGTTAAAGTCCAGTGCTGAACTTAGGCCTCCCCCATAGATTGCCTCATCTTATAAAGAAGACATTTGCTATAGTTGCTACGCTTGGCACGCGGGTTGGCAACCACGCTTTTTACTTTTTTGTCATTATTAGGAATACGCTACTGCTTATCTGATTTATTTTCCTCTATCGCCTCATACGAGTCCCACGGGATTGTATAGGGTAGTAGATATTTACATACCGCTACTACAGGGCGCGGTACGCAGTACCGTATAGCTGTAGCACGAATGGGTCGGCTCGACCGGGGAAGGACCACGCTCACAGAATACTAGCGTCAAATAGTAACTTAATACTGCTGTGTTTCGTATGGTGAGTGTTGAGAACTGGAGACCCTTGTTACTGGAAACGAGGCATTCCACTTAAGTCCTCACGGATGACAACGCATCTGCATTTTGATTCGTAATCGAGGATAGATGTAGATGTCTATGGGCCACAGCAACTAAAGAAAATACATGTAATGTAGGTACAGATCATCCCAAGCTTCCATTAAAGCCCAAACTATTAATTTTAACAATAATTTTGTAAAACCTTGGGAGCTAAAGGACTTAGAGCACGCTGTAAATTTAACAGTAGTGCAAAGGACTAATTGCTCTATAATCCCTATAATCTAAATCTATATTCCTCTCAACCATGAGTGTGGTATGTGTCCCGTCATAGGGCATAATACAGTGTCCCACGAAGGTTACATTCTTAAATTAAATAACTTTACTTTGAACCTTTGCACATATTACGCACTTGAAGTTAGTTAAAAATGCGAAGCTAATGTAAGTATAGACTTTATGCGAGGATTTACAACCAGCTTTCATGTCACTACACAGCGGGTAATAAGACAGTAATAAATATTGTATTTAATTGAATCCTTAAAAGCTAATGTCAAACTGACACAGTCTTTTATCCTTATCGTGGAGGCAGTACTTTAAACAAAATATTGTTTCCGACCTAAACGCACCTTTGAATGAAATCGACAGTCCAAGAAAAATATTTAAATAAGCAACACATTTTCCATAATCTTGCTCTTAACCGATAAACTAAAATATAAATTACAAAAAGACTTTCTTAAGCTTGTGGAAAGTTCAGCATTTTGTACTATGTTCGCATATTAGCCGTCTGGTTATTAAAACACCAATTTACTTCTTATTGCTCAACACTCGTTATACATTACTAATAATCTATTTTAATACTGTAATTTATACTATTATAACAATAAATTTAGTTCACATTTTGTGACCGAATATATCTGTCAACACTGACAACGTGAAAATTTTGATGCTTTATAATGTTGCCGTCATCTGTCGAATGGCTTAGTTTAACATAAAATCTCTTTAAATTAAATGATAATATAATCTTTTTAAGAATCTCTAATAAAACGCTTGTGTATATAGAGGTCAGTGGTTCTGAATATTAATACAAGACGACACTAGCTACCGTTGCTACATCGATTTGCTAACGTTTCTAAAATTATTGTTTTGATTTATTGATGGTCCCTGACACTATTAGCAATATTTGTTTCGAGTTTAATTTTTATGGCTCGGTAACACTATGTTCCTTGCGCTGCTCACCGCTTTAGTCCTTGCGCTGTAGCAATGTGGCCTACTCAGTCCACACACTGCTCTATTAGTGCAATTAATCGCTCCGCACTAGGTCACTTGTGCTCGCAACACAATGGTTGTTGTAACTGTGGCAGCATGCGCGCTGTACGCATATTTAATATAGCTAATTTTTATCATTGTCATAAAAAAGAAATATTCGTCCTCGTCCTCGCCAACGGAGATGGTGGTTGACATGTAATCATAGCATATAACGTCACTACCGTCCCGAGAGGTCGTTTCCAAGTGCGTTCGCGCGATTATGTGGCCGAAAACTCGCGCTATTATTGCCAGTCCTTTAACTCGCGGCCAATAAACTCCTTCACAGATCAGGCTACACGCCTTTGGAACTCCTTGCCCGATGACATCAGAAAAGCTCCCAAAAAGTACGCTTTTAAAAAGTTGGTCTGTGAAGATCTATTAGAGACAATGCATTTTACATGACTCATCAATTTAATATGTATTGCCAAACAGACGTATATATTCATAGTCATTTGTATGTAAATGCATGTATTTATATATTTGTATATATGTAAGATAGATCATATGTATATATATATATATACACATATACATATATACATACATACATATATAT
>DWHP01008697.1:0-10462 GCA_018247895.1 Parnassius honrathi | reverse complement strand
CCGGTATTCTGTGAGGTCGTGGTACCACCCCGGTTTGAGCCGGCCCATACGTGCGACAGCGAAGCTGCCACGTGGCTATACCACTGTTAACGTTGGTCGTACGCGGAAGAAAACCGCTAGTGAAACTTACAGAGGTAGACCGCTATTCATCCAGATGGTGTGGGTACTATCGGGAGGTTTGCCGCGTAGTGCGTTCATAAAGTTTGGCGATTATTGGGATTAATCCGAACAATTCCTCAGAGCACTACCCGTGATAGATGCAATAAAGTACGCAAAGAGATGCAACGTCTCTTCGCAGCGCCAGTGAATCGAGCCGATCGGAAAGCACTCGGTCATCGACGATTCGAACCGCTCTGCGCTGGTTGCGGTCAAGTGGAAGGAGCTGGTAATGGGAAGCTCGAACCCAGAGATGAGAACAATATTCCATGTGTGGCCGAACCTGCGCATTGTAGGTTGTAAAATAAAAAAAGTTTGGAAAATCCAAAAGTGGACGCATCATAACGCTCATTTAATTTTGATGAAAAAACTAAATTGTATTTCTGACTTTTAACAAACAATTTTCGTGTTTTAAATTTGGCCTTTGATTATATACCTGTCTATATAATCAAAGAATTTAGCGCTCTATTATTTTAACAGGTAATGACACCTGCAGGGAAAAAATTATAATGAAAGAAACGATTGATTTATCCCATTTTAACAGGATTAAGCGGTGCCAGCCACAAGGCGTGCAAAGTGTTTACCAAAATAAATCGATTACACACAGTATTAAATCGATATAATATGCTGTATAGTTAAAGTGACCATTAATTTTTTTTCCTCATAGCGGGACACCTTTAAAATTATTATAGTTTTAACACTTTTGACTATCTGCTTGGTCTAACGGCCGTAAACTCAATTACTGATCATGTGGTCCCGGGTTCGAAACCCAAGCCGGACCAAGAATCATTTATTCGGTTTTTCTGTCACAAAATTCTCAGTAGCAGCCCGGAATATTGATTTCGAACTTATTGAAGTTGGCGGGGTTGAACCACCGTGCCTCCGAAAGCCGTTACCAAAATTCAATATGGAACCCTTTATTATAGTTTTAAAAATAAAACACATAGTTGTTTGAATCTTTTATTGATCAAAAGTGAGAATGAGAACTTAGAATCATATAAAATCTGACCGCTGCCTTTTTAATTTTTTCTGAACAGCAAATTAATCCTAATTTAATTAGACATAACTATGTTATTTGATAATTTACTGTAGATTAATTAAAAATTGTCACTTTGTAACCTTATATTCAAAAGTGTAGGTTTTCAGAATAATCACATAACTAGTAAGGCTATGCTGGCAAACCTGGTACGCGCGGTGTTATAATGATGGCACGGGTGACAGAGTTTGAGAGTTTGAGAGAACACGATGCTACGCTTTTGTTTTTCAAAGCGGGACATTTTTACGTATTTTAGGGACAGAGGGACACAAACCTTTAAATCGGGACCATTCCGCCTAAAGTGAGACTTAAGTGTAAATCAAGGACTGTAAAATAATGTTTCCAAAATCAAAATTAAAAATCAAATGGAAATTATTAGGAACATTTATAAAAATAAAAAATCATTTTATTAACAAACTACGCGTACTAAGTTATTGATGTGAAATGGGAAACCAGTTGTGAAATTCTGAAGCTAATCAAAAATAACCGGTCTCAATACGTCAATTATTTTTCCTGGAGTTTTCGTGACCACATACAAAACCAGCGTACTACAGTGTTCACGTAAAAATTTTTCAAACCGTTTTTCAAAGTAGCAATATAAAATGTTTTTAAAAAAAAAGTTTGATAAATAGAGATATATGGCTACCCATATTATCGTACAAGTGCAATATGGTTATGATAGAGGCATTCTAAGACCAAAAATTGCTTAACCTTGACGTGTCCGGAGTAAAGCACTACCTGAACCGCTTTGTGTTATGAAGCGTATAACACTTTCGATTATACAACGTCTATTAACACTTGAAGGGTCGGGGAACATGCCATCAAAGACTGCGACCGTCAAATTGAAGGTATATCGGATGTTTGTGATTGAAACAAAATTATGAATTTCGAATGTTGGTTTTAATTACTTTAATACTTTGATGACGTCGAACATTTATGACAAACAATTTTTTATAGACTTTTAACGTATCGACTACAAGCAGCTTTTTGGTAAACAGTGCATATCGCAGGTGCGGTTTGTTACATTTTGAATTAATTTGAAATTGACGTCCTTTTTTGATGTGGAAGGCTGTTCTTCGGTAATATCTACTCTATCTACCCGTTGAATGGCGGTTAAACATTGTTTTTTACTTATGTACTCAGCTCGAAGTTCGCTTACGAGTTGGTGAATATAATTATGGCGAAATGTGTTTTCATCTGTAATTTTCCTAAAAACAATCCATGAATTTACGGAGGCTAAATCTAGAATATTGCAGAAGACATGGACTGGCTGTCTTGGAGTTCCAGCTCCTACAGTGTACTTTCGTGCCATTTGGTCAACTATGTCCACGCCCACCTTGGTTTCGTCATAAAACTTAACAGTCTCAGGAAGTTTTTTTGAATTAGTATCAATATGAACATTTTTTCAATAGGAAAAGGGGTGACAAGCGAGCACATAGTCAGTAAGTGGTTGCTGTGGCCCATAGATATCTACATCTATTCTCGTTTGCGAATCAAAATGCAGATGCGTTGTCAGCCTTGAGGACTAAGATGTCCCTTTTCCAGTAAAGAGACTCTTCTCTACACTCACCACACGAAACACAGCAGCATTAAGCTGCTATTTGACGCTGGTATTCTGTGATAGCGTGGTCCCTCCCCGGTCGAGCCGTTTCGACCCATTCGTGCTAATTAGTGTAACTATACAGTTACACTAATTAGCACGAATGGGTCGGCTCGACCGGGAGTGTAGCTATTAAGTGTAACTATACAATTAATAGCTGCAGCATGACTCTACCACGTAAAAAACTTTGATGTAGTGTACTCAAGATAATGACATTTTTCCAGGTTTACCTTGATAAACTGTTAGGGTTGCGTTTGTTGCCGATGTCAAAATAAAGGTTTCATATCTTTGTATACGAATGTTTCCCATTGGAAATTTGTAACGCGTGCTTCTTAAATGAAATCGCAAATATTTTATTATTTCTTTGAATCTATTTTTACTCATTGTGTTTTTGAAAACTGCGAGGCCCCATTTCGAGTACCATAAAAGGTCTAAATCTAAATGGCTCATGTTGTAAGCTCCACATACATAGATAAAGGCAATTAAGGCATCTAACTCATCTAAAGAAATTTCCCACAAATTGTTTTGACATTTGATACGTGCTTCAGGTTCGGTGCATAACTTTATGCAACGTCGTCGTTCTTGAATAAAAAGTGGCCAGGAGAAAAGAACTTTTTTTGTTTTCTATATATCGCTTAGCATATGGAGTAGGACCTGAAACTTCTCCAGTACGTTTTGCAGACTTCGACGGCCCGTGCCACCACCACTAGAAAAACACGTTCGTTCAGTGCCATCACTAGCTACTTGACTCATAACTGCTTTTGGCAATGATGACGTTTTAACTAGCCTCTCACGACGGATTATACTTCCAGAGTGCAGTGCTCTTCTGCCAGGTCCAGGTCTGGTGACCTGCATTGCAAAATCAAAAGGACTTTGAGTTGGAGTATCAGTTTCAGAGTTCTCCGATGTGAACATTCTTATTCTGGCTGAAAGTCCCCATCCGCGTTTTCGCAAAGCTCCACTGATAATTCATTGTCACTTTCATCACCTGAGACATCTTCAATACCACGAAGTCGCAATAACTCCCGTTCTATTTCTAAAGTCAACAGTCAATTTGAAATCAATGTATAATGTAAACATTCACACGACAATTCACTTCAAAGAATAAGCTTAAAGTACAAGTCATGTCAATAAATACAAAATATGAATAAAACTTACGGTCAGAAGATAGAAACGCTCCACGCTCTCACAGAATACCAGCGTAAAATAGTAGCTTAATGCTGCTGTGTTCCGTATGGTGAGTGTAGAGAACCGGATACCCTTTTTACTGGAAACGAGGCATTCTCTCTTAGTCCTCACGGGTGACAACGCATTTGCATATTGATTCGTACCATCAGGTGGACTGTGTTTTGTTTTCAATACTTATCTTACAATTGATCAGGCGTCAAATTTACGGCATCCGGTCTTATAGGAATAAGTAAGCATTTCTCGTTTAACAATCATAATTCACTTATTTTTATTAAGTTAAAACTTATACAATCATAAGTTAGGAAAAGTCATCAAATATGAATACAAACTGAAAAATAGATAAAAAGTTGTAGCGATCAAAATCATTTTGCCGTCAAATTGACGACGTTGACCCTTCTAGTGTTATCAAGCCTGGCCTGAGTAAATGCCACCTGCCCTACATACCATATATATATTACAGGGGTGTGCATGACGAGAAGTTGTGTCATAATCTTCCATGAATTCAATATGCTCATATTTTCAAGGAGACCCCTTCAAAATTCAAATATTGTGACGGGCTACTACGGAACCCTGCCTCGACATTGGGTGTGCCTCGACACGCACTTGTTCTTTATTATTTTTAATATGGCACTGAAAGTTTTTGGAAAATAAAAAACGTACTAAGATAAGTGTTTGCGGATATATTTATTACTAGCTTTTTGCTCGGGGCTTCGCTCGCGTGGGCTTGAATTTAGAAACATCAATAATAACATTTCGTACCAAAATTAGCAAAACCGGATCACTTGTAGAGACAACTAGGTATCTGTGTCTATATTGGACGTATTAAAATTTTGCAATGAATTGCATTAATATCTTACGTCTAGCAACATCTTTTTATCGTGTGTCTTCCGCCGTGTATTTATGAAGGGAATTTATTATTCATAATTAAAGTTTATATAGTTTTGAAAAAATAATGTTGTTTTCATAGTCTTTATTAATAATGGCCCCATTTAAAAATTGATTCGCATCATAAAATACACGCCAGTATTTTTTACGTTTGATTAGAGTTCAAACTTTCATATGTAGTTCTGTCCACGGTGAACATGTGAGAAAAACGGCATTCGCGAAAGGGAGCAGAAATATACAGAAGATGGACAGAAACGTCTTCCTGAGCATGGCTCAAAATAAAACAAAAATGCAGTTGGCAACTCGCACGCGAAGCGTTGCAACTACGGCAAATATCCAACTTATTTGGCAATCTTTCGGAAGAATACAAATAATGAACGGAAGTAAAAATATATTAGTCGTGTAGCGGTGGCGAAAAAGTGGCCAATTTTGTCCCGTGGGTGACGAGACGACAGAGGGAAACTGAAACAGGAGATGGGCATCATCGAACAAAGCAAGCGAGGTGCCGGCATGAAATACTGCCTCGCTCTTCTGAGCACGCCAAGCCTTTTTGGCCTTCCCCTACAAGTGACTACGAAACTGCACACTATTTGACATGTCAACGCCGAGGATTCCGATGCTAGCTGAGGCATCTAGCGGAGTGCTTTCAAAGTGAGGAGATACGACAAAGGGGTTCTTTTTGGCGGTTAACGCGCAAAATTGTGTCTTCCGGGAATTGGACTAGAAAAATTGGACAAGAATTGGGGGCGACTAAGCCATCAATCCGAGACTTTGTTAAGCAAATAGTCGACTTCAGACACAGGTTTGTCCCGGTATTCGGCGACGTTTTCCCGAGAAATATTGGCACGGCCGGTGTGTAAGGCATCACCAGTGCTGTCCTCTGCATTATGTATCGAGCTTAAGTGTCGTGACAAAAAAACTGCTGATTGAATTACCAAAATTGATATTTTAATTACCGAACACCAATTAAAACTTAAATCACACTAATAATTAATCACACTTAACACTTTAGTTCACTTTATTTTGCTCCGAAAGCTTCGCTCGAATCGTCAATTCAATACTGCACCGGTCGCGGCCCTAAACGGCTTTGTATGGGCCTTTTCCACCGAAACATCTAGAATGTTCCAGCAAATACTAGTCCCGACCGACTATATGCAGAAAATTTGAGTGTGGAGTTCTATAGAAAGCTTAGTTCTTCTATTCGACACTAGATGGCGCTAGTGGGAGAGTTCTAGAAAGATCTAGATGCTCCTATATCTGCTGCTTGATATCAGATGGCGATAATGATCAGCTGCCATATACCGCGCGCTAATTATAGCGCACAACACTGCCCCCTTCCAGAGACATGCTCGTCCCGAGCATTATCGACCCCATAGTAACGCGCCATTTGATCCACATGGACTATCTTAGTAGTACCTATTGCGCCTTTCTGTATCTGGTAAGTTACGTCGTTGATTCTGGTCACAATCCGGTACGGGCCGCCCCATTTAGCTTGAAGCTCAGGAGATTTCCATTTGCCGCGGACTGGATTGTGCAACCACACTAGTGAACCTTCGTTGAACCCTTTGTTGTTCATTTTGCGGTAATACCGGGTTTTCATCTTTTCAGATATTTGCTGGCCCGATTGTCTGACGTGCTCATAAATGTCGTTAATTTTGTCCCCCAAGTCATTAGCATAATCGGTTATACTGCGTGAGACATCAGGTGGTATCCCGGTGGTTAGGTCTGCAGGTAGCCGTAATTTTCCTCCAAAGTTTGCGAAAGCTGGTGTCACTGATGTACTTTCGTGAACAGCGCTTCGATATGAAAAAAAAAATCTGAGGTATGTGCTTGTCCGAATTTTGTTGCGGAGTGTCTACAACCTTTGCTAGGTACCTCCAATATTTACCATTTCATCAGATGGCGGGTGGTAGGAAGTCGTTCTTGTTTTATGAGTACCCGTAACTAGGTAAGTTTCCTGGAATATTTGAGACTCAAAATTCCTTTCTTGATCGCTGTGAATCTCTAAAGGTACTCCATAACGACATAAGATTTCATGAACTAGTTTATCTGTAACTGTTGAAGCTTCTTGATTTGGAATAACGAAGACTTCTGGCCACTTAGTGAAGTAATGCATCACAACCGTGAAATATTTGTTACCACTTTTACTTTCCGGAAACGGCCACGCCACGACAATGGCTATTTTCTCTCATGGTGCATCAACATTGTACAACTTCAATGCACCTCTTTTGTGAGTCTGAGGTCCCTTTACAGCCGCAAAACCTGTACATTTGCAACACCAGTCCTCGATATCGTTTCGACAGTGGACCCAGTAAAGCCGTTCTCGGATCTTCAGTAGAGTTCGTTTAACTCCCAGATGGCCTTCTAAACAATCATTATGGTACAGCTGTAGAACATCCGGTACTTTAGATTTAGGGACAACCATTTACGGCACAGAACTCCATCCTGAAGCAGCAAGCTGTCCCATTGGGCCAAATAGCTTTTACTGGTTGAACTAATTGCTGAGACGTCGCTCCACTTGGGCTTGGGGAGTACTGGCCTTTATCCATTCCAGAATTAGCTTGCTGTCCGGATATTCCTGCTATGCATGTTGTAAGCTGTCCTTCCACTCGTTGCTGAGGTGGTTAGTCCCGAGCATCCTCATGGATACCATTTCCTTTCCTTCTTGCCTAGTACAATGCTTGCAATCTTCAGGAAAAGGTATTCTTGACAATGCATCCGACGCAAGTATCACTTGCGTCGGTGTTAACTATAAATTCCTTGCCTGCATCAGGGTACCCCGATATAGGTGTTTTGCACAGACGGTCTTTGAGGTCCTGGAATTCGATATCGCAACTTTTATCCCGGTGGAAATGTCGCTTCTCCTCGGTTAGCTTGTGCAGAGGTTTGCCTATATCTGCAAAGTTCTTCACCGATCGCCGATAATAGGAGCACAAACACAAAAATGCTCTAACGTGCGTCTTGTCTTTTGAAACCGGCCAGTCCTTGACAGCGGCAATATTCTCTGGATCCGTGCGGATACCTTCTTCCGACACGACATACCCCAAAAAGTTTACTTGCCATTTGAATAGTGAACATTTCTTCGTACTCAACTTGAGGTTGGCACTCTGAATCTTCACGAGCACGCGTTCTAGGTTTAGAAGGTGTTCCTCGAACGTACGGCCTACGATGATGATGTCATCCAAGTAGACCAGACAGGCACCGCCAATTAGCCCGCTAAGTACAAGCTCCATCAACCTTTCCAGCGTTGCTGGAGCATTGCACAATCCAAACGGCATAACTTTAAATTGCCACAGACCCTTTCTTGTCGAGGACGCAGTTTTACTCTTTTTCTTAGGGTCAATTTCAACTTGCTAGTAGCCACTTTTTAGAAACAGCGTGCTAAACCATTTTACTCCTGTAAGCATGTCCAGTTTGTCATCAATTCTTGGCAAGGGATAGCTGTCCTTCTTTGTAACGTCGTTCAGACGGCGGTAGTCAACACAAAACCGCATGCTACCATCCTTATTTTTTACCAGCACCCACCCGTGATGCTGGTTAAACACCATAGACTAGATGAAGGTTCTATAGCACCATCCTTCACCATTCCCTCAATCTTGGTTTCCACTTCCCTTTCACGTGCTACCGGCAATCTTCTTGGCCGCTGGATGATGAGCGATCCTTCTCCTGTATTTATTTTGTGTTGAACTAAGCCGGTCTTCCCTATGTCAGCATCGTTTGATGACAATACATCGGCGTACTTGAGTAACAACTTCTTGGCCTTGACCATTTCGTTCGGGGAGAGAACGCTGCAACAGTCTTCTAAAAGTGTGGTCACTCTCGTTTGTGCATCCTTGCTGGTTGTCCCACTCGATAGATATCGGCACCGACGCAACCAATCCACTTTCTCATAAGTGCCAACCAGTTTTCCTTTTTCCACAATCTGTTCCTGTTCACAAAGGTTCAGCACACGTACTCCTGAGATGTCAGTGGTTCTGACCAAGGTTTGAGCTACTTTCTATGGGAGTTCATTGTTTACCCTTTCTATGAGTATGGTAAGCTTGCCCAGGGTTCCGAGAAAGACTAACCGGCACAATCGTTTCTGATCTTGGTGGAAGAACAATCTTCTTAATGCTGTAAATATTCCCTGGTAACGCCCGTTCCACAAAAAGTTCCTCCCATTCATATTTCAAACCACCTTGCTTAACGTCGATCTCACAAGAATTATTCCTCATAAAGTGCCCAGGATGCAGTGGTCTATTATATCAGCCACGATGACATTATGCAGGTAGATCATGTTGCCTCGCTTCAACTCCATCTCCTTCTCTCACGGACGGGTATGCGCCGAGCGGTGGCTGTTGCCAAACTAATGCGTTCATGGTTGTATGCGGATTCCCCAAGGAACTGTCTTATAAGTTGGTAATTGACAACCGTGCGAGATACTCCAGTCTATGGTCAGTTTACACGCCATTCCACTGATCTCACCCTTGATAATTAGGCTGTTCTCATCGTTGGTTTGTGAGATCGAAATTTTTGGGACTCTTTTAACATCAGCCAGCAGCCGCCCCGCAGTCCTGGTTTTTACTCGTTTCCCTGCATCTGCTGGGCGGTGCTGTTAGCCGCACTACCTTCTCGAGATCGATCACCTTCCCTTTCCACAGTTCATTAAGCGCAGCTGGATCGAAGATGGCTCCTTTCCCCACAGCCATAGCACCTAGGGACGTATCCTTTATTGCGGTCACGAACTGTAGCTGCCGCAACCTCCCTGACGCGATGGGAGCGAAGATACTGCCGCACGGCTTCCACCTCCAGTGCATGAACCAAGGCGTCCTTAAGCGTCTCGTGGTGCCCGAGCCTCACAGCAGCTCTGACTTCAAGGTCGCGGGTGCCATCGATGAATGTCTGCACCAGATTTCCTTTAATGAGCGCAGGTACAGACTGGTATGCTTTTGGAACCAGCTTCTCCACCTCCAGGACCCACTGCTGCAGGTTTTCGTTGCTGCGTTGCACGCGATCTTTGAGGTGTGCACGAAAGACGTGTTTCAGGTGAGCGTCACCATATCTCGCCTCCAATGTCCCAAGGAGCTGCTCGTAATTCACTTTCTTACCGAGAGCTTCCAGAACAGTTAAGGCTTGGTCGCGCAGGCCTAAAGTGAGTGCAGTCATGGCCTGACCTTTATTTCAGCCGTTCGCCTCCATTATAGCCTCAAAATGGATTTTGTAGGCCTGCCATGAGGATGTCCCGTCGAACGGCGGCACTTTAAATCCACGTAGCGAAGTAGTTACTACAGGAGCTATACTTCCGTTCCCAAGTTTGAGGTCGTCCAGCGTTTTCTTCATGTCAACCATTTTGAACCATTGAAACACGTTGTTCACTTGATCGATTCGGTTTTCAGCTTCCGACAGGCGGTTGTCATACCGTATCCTGCGCCTCTTTTATTTCTTTCCCAAAGGTAGCATGAAGGTCCTTCATGAGGAGCATCTGCTGTTCCTTGTCCTTGACGGACCAAATCTTCTTTGATCCGTCTCCTGCTGGCGTTCACTTCGGGTACGGACATCCTCCGTGTCGTCCTTCGGTAAAATCGGCATGATTTGATCCCACTTCTGACACCAATTGT